>BSBK01008673.1:680000-844936 GCA_027943335.1 Chamaecyparis obtusa | reverse complement strand
TACATATATGTAAATATATACATATATGTATATATATACATATATGTATATATATACATTATATGTATATATATACATATATGTATAATATACATATATGTATAATATATACATATATGTATATATATACATATATGTATATATATACATATATGTATATATATTATATACACATATATATATAATACATATATATATATACTACATATATATAATATATATATATATATATATATATATATATATATATATATATATATATATATATATAAATTTTCATTGGATATCTTAACTTCTTTCTTTCCCTTTTATGTATCTTCAATTCAACTCAAGAAATGAACACAAACTTAATCTGGATCACTAATAATGTGCAAACTAGGTTACCTTAGCAACTCACCTAGTAAATAGGCTAACAATCTTAACCAATTGAATGAACATAAAAATTGGGGTAACATTTATGGTGACCTCAACTGAGTGCTTTCCTACTAAGTACCTTTTGACAAGCTTCCTTCTGTATCCATTGGGCATAGAGTCCTTTGGGTCCCAAAACTAAACTTGGCTCAAAACCTAAACATAACAGCTCTTTCTCTTCAACAAAACCCTAAGTGCCCGAGACAGATTGATATTTCTTTGAGGGACTCATCATTGTAGTATTAATGATTTGTATCAGTGAGCACTCAACTCACTAATACCAATCATTCAAGATTTCTTGATGAAGCTTGAAGAATGACATCAATGTGTCTCTGGCTTATTACTAACAACAGAAAGTAGGAGAAGCCAAACTGAAACTGAAACACACCTGTGCTAGAGAACTTAGGGAACACATAAAATTAAAACTAAAACAACTAACTACTAATGTACAAGGGTAGTGCTTTAACCTCAGTAGCATAACTTGAAGTGAATCCCATTCATAGGAATGGGCAATTCTTCTTCATCCATAGTAGACAACTGGAAGGCATTGTTGGCTTTAACATTTTGTGATCATGAAGGGCCCACTCCATATTGCATTAAATTTAGTGTGCCTCCTAGGTTTACTCTTTAATTCATCCCACTTAAGGACCAAATCTCCCTCTTGAAAACTTTAGACATAGCTTTTTTGTCAAAAGTTTTCTTCATTTGAGCATGATAATTTTTTAGATTTTCTCATGCTAGCTTTTTGGTTTCCTCAAACTCAACCAATTCATCAAGTCTAACTTGTATAGAATCTTCTTGCATTAATTCAAGTTCCTTAATCAAATTTAGAGTAGGTAGTTCAATAGAAACATGAACTCTAGATTCTTTTCCATAAACCAACATGTGGGGAGAATTACCTATGGATCTTTTAGGCGTTATCCTATCAACCCACAAGGTCAACTTCATCTTGTTGTGCCAGTCTCTTTGGTTCCCCTCAATGGTCTGCTTGATGATCCTTATCAGGTTCTTATTAGTTGACTATGCCTGACCATTACCTTGAGGGTAATATTTGGATGAAGTGTTCAGAAAAATATTATGTTTTACTGCCCATTCAAAGATCTTCATTCCAAGGAAAGATAAGGCATTTCCTGAGATGATGGAGTCAGGTTTGCCAAACCTTGACACAATGTTAGGTAGTAGAAGTTAAGGACAAAGTTCTCATTTGTATCTTTTAGTGCCACAACCTCTATCCACTTAGTAAAGTAGTCTATGGTTGTAAGAATCCATTTGTGGCCAATACTAGAAGGTGGATTGATGGGACCAATGAAATCCAACCCCCATTTCATGAAGGGTTTCAGCACCTTGATAGGATGCAATGGAAGAGATACTAGTTTCTATTTGCCTATAAACAAAGCACAATTTTTACACTTTCTCACCCAGGAAAAAGCATCCTTATGTAAGTTGGGCCAATAATACCATGCTCTCATCACCTCTAGTGAAGTAGTCCTTGCTGCAAAATGACCTCTAGATGCACTATCATGGAATTCCTCATGAGTTCTATCTATCTGGCCTGGTTCAACACATCTTAGTAAAGCACCATTATAATCTTTTCTATACAAGATATCATTCAAGATGACAAAAGGAATAGCTTGAAGCCATAAATACCTTCTTTTGGCTCTATCAAGACCTTGGGGACACTCATTAGTTAGGAGGTAGTGTTTCATTTCTATTGTCCAACTTGTAGGATCTGCATTATGTTCTGAATTCTGATTTATTAGGACAACATCTTTTGCTTGTTGATTGTTGTCATCTTTTCCCTCTGCCAATACTCACAAAGTCCCTTACCTCTTATTAACTTGGTGACTTTGATTTGAATATCATATTCCATCACCTTAGTAATCCAACTAGCTCTTTTATGGTTCAAATATTTGTTCAAAAGGAAATCCTTAATGCAAGGATGAGAAACCATGAGATGAACTGTATTATTGGAAAGAAAATGTCTAATTTTTTTCAAACTCTTTACCACTGCTAGGACATGCTTTTCCACAAAGGTGTAGTTCAGATCATACCCATCTATACCCTGACTATAGAAAGCCATTAGTTGCTCATGTTTTTCATCATTTTTTTGAATTAATATGGAATATATGGTGTTAGTATTCCCAAATGCATAAAGAGTGAAGTCTTTTAAAAAATTCAGGTTTACTCAACTAGGAGCAGATGTTATTTCTTCCTTCACCTCTTCAAAATACTTTTTACCTTTGCTTGTCCAGCAAAAGACTACATTCTTCTTCAACATTTGTATCATAGGTTTCAACAACCCTGCAATATTTGGGATAAATATTCTCTGGAAATTGATTCTCCCAAGGAAGCTTTGTAGACCTTTCTTGTGTGTGAGTAATGGCAGTGCCAAGATTGCATCAATTCTTTCAGCGCCAATGGTTGTACCCTCTTTAGAAATAGTGTGTCCTAGAAACCTACCTTCATGGACAACAAAAATGTACTTCTTTGGATTCAATCAGACTCCAAACTCCTTGCATCTGTCAAATATTTGTCTCAAATAGATCAAGTGCTCATTAGTATTCTTTGAAAAAATAGTTATGTTATCTAGATAAATTAGGACAAACTAATGCATGAGACCAGCAAATGCTATTTTCATGGCTTTCTGGAAGGTTGCACCAATATTAGACAACCCAAAAGGAATCTTTATATATGCCATCATGCCTCACTTAGTCATAAATGTCATGTTGTACTAGTCCTCTTCCCTTACCAGGACTTGATTGTAACTAGAAAATCCATCTAGCAATGAGAACCTATCAAATCCTAAAACAAACTTTAGTATATGTTCCATGGAGGGCAGTGGTGGTGGTCTTTAAGTGAGGCCTGATTAAGATCTCTGAAATCTACACACAACCAGATCTCACCATTCTTCTCCCTAACAGTCACTAGGTTAGAGACCCATGAAGTATGCTTAATAAGAAATATGATGTTAGCCTCAATCATTTTTCTTAGCTCTACTTTTATTAGTACCTATAACTTGGGGTTAATGGGTCTCTATTTTTGCCTCACAGGTTTAGCATTAGGTTCATGCTCAATAGTGTGTTGAGCCAAATGAGGGTCAAAACCTTTCAATTCATAGTACTCCCATGCAAACACATCACTAAATTCTTGGCATAATGAGAGAAAAGCTTGTTGCTCAAGTTGAGTACATACCTTTCTAAGTTTTAGGAACTTATCCTAGAGTATCTCAACGAGTTGATAGTGTTCCTCCTTTACAATCATGCTTGCCTTATCTCCTCTAAGCTAGTCATTAGAGTTAAAGATAGACTCAAGGGTGACTAATCCCTTGAGTAACTTATTAGTTTTTAATTGCAACATTTGATCATCATATTGGTGAGCATATTTACTTTGATTAACTTTATAGAATTCAACTTCTTCCATTAAAATGTTTAAGATCTTTTTATCACTTTGAAATATTCTTCCAGCTTACCCAATTGTTTGGAATTCAAGGTCTCACAAGTATCTTCACATACTATTGTATTCCAGTGTTCTTGACCTCTTTAGGAATGTCATATTCAGCCCCCATAGAAGACAACTTGTCTTCTTGTTTGTTTTGGTTCCTTGGGACAGAAACTAAATTAAAAGCATCAAAACCTTCAATCAAATCCCAAGCTCTATGCTTGTACATCTTGAGCACATCATTCTTGGTAAGGTTAGTATTCCGAATCTAATTGACTATGAGTTCACTATCATCAAAGACTTGCAGTGACTTGATGCCTCTATTTCTGGCCCATTTTAAGCCATGGATTAGAGCCTTAGACTATGTTGTGTTATTAATGCAGCTAAAAGAAAAGCATACAATAGAGTAATACCTTTTCTTCTCTGGTGAAATCAAAACAGCCCCTTCTACTGCACCGATCTTGCTTCTGGCACCATCAAAGAATAACTACCATAGGTCATTCTTCTTCTATCAAGGAGCTTCATCCACTTTCTTCATCAAATTTGGAATAACAACATCTTTATCATGGATGATGTATATTGCTAATCCAGAGACCTCCATATTCCTAAAAGGATCATCCTCTAAGTTCCCCTCTGCCCATTCATCTAGAGCAATATCTGGGATATTCTCAATAGGGGTATCTAGGTCTGAGAAAATAAGCTCTTTCTCATGGAACATTAGATTGGTGTTGATGGGATTAGGTGTGTAAGGTTCCACATGGTCTTTGGAAAAGGCCCCTGACTTGATTCTCACCCTCATGCCATACCTGGTCCTAAAATATAAATGAGACCAATCTGTTGAAAGATATCCACTCAACCTAGTAGTAAAGTCTTTTCTAAGGTAAATGTCAAAGTAAGGTGGTAGGTCGATAACATAGACATCCTAAGGGATTTATAAATTAGGACACTCATGCAAGGTGAGGCTTATGTCCTTTATCACTCCAACTGTACTGGGTGATGATCCATCTAATTGGAGAACATGCCTATCTAGAGGCTCATAAGGCAACCCTAAGGTGTCAGCTAACTACTTAGACATGAGTGAGCTACTTGCTCTTGATTCAATCATACAGTTATGCACTAAGAACTTTCTAATGATAAGAATGACATAAAAGGGAGGAGTCTTGACCAGTGGAGTCTATTGATTATTTATAGGCTACAAACTATCTGTTACACTTCATTGATCCTTCTGAGACACATTAGCTAATAAAACCCTAGGTTTCTCTGAAGCATTGTTATCATTCAATGAAATATTAGACAAAGCATCAAGCATTATTTCCTTTTGTCCAGGAATGGCTAAAGTATCTATCATGGGTACACTTATAGAAATTTTCTTCATTTTCTCTATAATATTAAAGGAACCCAAGTTTACCTTTGGTTGTCCCTTTCTTGTAGCAACCTCTAGTTGTGCAAGCTTGGGTTGTTCCACTGTCTTTACAGGCTCCTTGGTTGGTATAGGTTTTCCTTGAGGCAAAACTTGAACATCCTTAGGTTGTGAAATCACAACCGAAGTCTACTGACTTATAGAAGCTAATTACTTTGCATCCATGGCCTTCTTCTTAGATCTTGTGTTAGCTAAAACCAAGACATAGTTTTGATTGTCCCTGAGGGAAAAGTTAACCCCACATAACTCCTCCTTCTGGAAATCAATAAGATCCACCTCAGGTGTATTGTGCTCACTTGGGGTAGCTAGTTGACTTTGCTGAATCTTAGGCCCTTGTGGCATCTCTTACGAAGCCATAACATTATTCTAGACCATGAGAGCTTGGCCGAATCCATTGGGAAAAACTCCTTGAATGTGTTGTTGGTTGCATGGGAAACCCCATTGATAATATTGTGCCATATTATTGTGTGGCATTGGAACAATCTCCCTACAAGTACTAGGAATGTTAGGATTGTAGAATTGGCTGGATCTTTGATTATAGTCCCTTGCTTGGCCTTGCTGATCTGGCTGATAAGGGGGTCTATTTTGTTGGTATTGAGCCTAATATAGAGCTTGGTAAGGTTGTTGGTAAGGCTAAAACTACTATGTTTTGAGGTTACCAAGCTCATTGGTAAAGTTTTTCAAGGTTTTTTTAATGTCCTTTAGCTCTTGGGACTGATCTATAGATGGACTAGTAGCCTTTTGGAAAAGAGCCAAGGTAGGTGGAATAGATGCCAAGGCTAGAATTGCTTCAGGAACATGTTGTAATTTTGGAAAGATAGGCATTGGAGGCCTTGGGGCTATTTTCCCATCTTGGATGAGACTATTCTCAACCCTTTTGGTAATATCAAAGGTTGCCAGTAAGTTGTTCCCTCCCATAGATTGGATCATCACATAAATGTCATTATTAAGTGCTCTTAAGTAATATAGAAAAGCATGTTGGCTTGAAGGCCTAACTGTTGTTGGGATCTTGTTCCATGTCCTTTGGACCCTAAAATTGAAATCCATCATATGTTGATGGGGATGATCAGAGTTATCCTCAAACTAATTGGTCAAGGCTTCACCGAGTTCATCCCAGATTGCTATAGAATTAACTGCTAAACCCCTGAGCCATTGCAAAGCCTTACCCTTAAGTGATGCTCCTAACAACCTCACAACCACATTATCATGGGTTATATTATGGATAGCACAAAGGGATGCAACATCTCTTATGTATTCAATGGTCGATGTTTGATCTTCTCTGGTAAAAATAGGTAAGCTTTTGAGAGCTGATATAGGTATGTCATTATGTTGTTATAAATTCAGAGGGGTACCCTAGTTAAAGGCCATGAAAGGTTAGTTCCTAGCCATTGGTGGGTTTTAGGTAACTTGAATTGCTTGGGTTACTTGAATAAATGGGATTAGTGGTGGGGTAACAATAGCACTTACAGGAATGGGATTGGAACCAGTAGGTTGAGATGCACTAGATTGGGCATGCTTAGTTTCCTTGGTCCTCTTCCTGGATGGAGGTAGCTCTATATATGTAAAAGGATTCTTTCTCTGCCTATTTGGAATCCTACTCATAAGATAAAAGGTTGATCTACATGAAACGAGATTAGAGAGGCCAGGTATGATATCTTTAGAATAAAAACATAGTCATTGTTCATACCAAACAGTAACTCATATGGAACTATCTTGGAATAGAGGCTTAAAAGAGTCTATGTCCCACCGGGCATGCCAAAAATTGTTGTCACTAAGAATTGCACACTATGGTATAAACACTATGGTTAATTGTCTTAATCTCGCCATCATGGGGGGAATTTAATGTATTTTTGAATAAGAGAAGTAATGGCTTGGATGGAAGACAACCAAGGGATTCCAAGCTTCACTAGAAGTTGATTGGAAGTAGGGATGACAACAAAAGTACTATCCACCACTTTACCAAAAAACATTACATGAGGTCTATAAAGGAAAACATTACATGCCTTAATCCAAGCATCTTTCGTATCATAGAAATTACATTATAAATGTTTATGAAAGAGATGCTCTTCAATGATAACATTCACCATAGATGTAGGATCAACAAGATAACCATAGGAAGGATTCATAGCAACCTTAGAGGCAATGTAAAGAAAACCATCAGGAGCCTTAATGGTTTTAGAACGGTCAAAGGTAATAAAAGGCTCTCTACTATATTTAGGTTGATGGTTAGGTTGAGGTTGAGGTTGAGGTTGAGGTTCATGTGGAGGTTTATGTTTAGGCAAAGCTTCATGCTCCACATGATTAACAACATGGTTGTTTTCTTATTTCAACATTTCATCATAGGTAGTCTACATAGAAGATGAAGAAGGTTGGGCAATAATGTTGGTAGAATGTACAGGTAAAGAATTGGTATCAATCTGAAGATTTTGGTTAGGAGGTGCTACAATTTTTTTTCAATTACTATAATCAATGTCAATAGATAAAGCATTGGAATAAATCAAGTCTTGTATAGTATTCTTCAAGGAATAACACTTCTGGATATCATGGCCAGAATAACGATGGTAATGACTAAAGGCTTTGGAATCAAAGGACTTGGAAGCCATAGTAGCGGGATGAATGAGTTTAATAGGAGGAAGTTTAATGATGTTAGCATTTAAAAAAAAATTCATTACAGTTTGTAAAGATTCAAAAAGAGGAGTATACTTACAATTTGGGTAGAAAACGGAGGAAGAAGAAGAGGCACCTTTGGATGCAACAACTACTTGTTCATATACCATATTCGACGCCTTGTTAATCTTGACATAGATGTTTGGTTTGTGATATGTATTCTTATTAGAGGCAGCATCACTCTTATCAACAAGTACAGGAGCCATTGGAGTGGTTTTCTAAAATTGACTCACTTGTAATTGATAGTAGTGAAGCACTACACAAAGTTGGGAAAAAGAAGTAAATTCAGTAATAAAAATCTTATCTCTAATCTCTTTTTGAAAATTAGCAATAAACATGTGTTGTATATCAATATCAGGCACAAGATAAGAAATCTGAGCATATAAATGCTTCAATCTACCAATGAAATTAGTAACTTTTTCTTTCTCTCCTTGTTTACAATGCATCAAATCAGTCAAAGATACTTGCAAACTAATATTGTTTTGAAATTGTTGTATGAAGGCAATAGCAAGATTTTGGAAAGAATCAATAGAATAAGGAGGAAAGGAACAATACCACTATAAATCCTTCTCATGAAAGGTCCTAGTAAACAACTTAACCATAATCCTATGGTCATGGGCATAGTCATTACACATGATTTGAAAGGTCTTAACTTGAGTCACAAGGTCACCCTTACTATTGTAATTCTCAAGGCCGGGCATATCAACTTGTTGAGGGACAACTGTATAGATAATATCAAAGGATAAATGACTTCCCATGTCATATGTAGGCACATTAAACTTAGATTGAGTCAAGGAAGAAATTTTTTGTTGTAAGGATGAAACTGTTTGAGCAAGACTAGTGATAGTGGAATCATTAGAATAAATAAGAGGCACAGACACATTTGATACACTAGGGAAAGTGTATGAAGCAGAAAGGAAAATATAAGTAATCAAAGGAACACTTAGATAAAAAGGTTGTGAGGTAGGAAGAGAATTGGAATATGTATAAGGGATAATATGATAAGAAGGTTGTGAGGTAGGCAATGAAACAAGAAGAATACTCACATGAAGAGACATAATGGAGGCATTAGGAAGAATCACATTGACAGGATTTAAAACTTTCATAGATGTGGTCACAAGAGAAGGAACATATGTAGGAATGTGAGACATAGGAACAAAGATAGGTAATGAAGGTTCAACACTAATAGTAGGTGGAACATATCCTAACTCCTGAGCTTCTTCAACTAAAGGCTTAACATTAGAAGTAACGAGGTGAGAGATACCACACAAAAGGTTAACACTATTCTCATCATTATGGATAACTTTCTTGATAGCTTCAATAGTATAAATAGTATACAGGTTATGATTCTCTTGAATAAGCCAACTTTTCATCTTTTCAAGGTCGCTAGTAAGATTTTGGACTTGAACAGGGGGAACTCTTAGGGCTTCATCTTCATTATGGGATGAATGAGAAGATTTATTCTCCGTGAAAGGGTTAGGATAATGAGAGATCAAGTTATCATCGAGATTCTTAGGGAAGAAGGAAGAATGGGGTCACAAGAACCTATGAGTCTACAACTTCTTCTAACAAGAATGATGAAGCTCATACACAAAGAAGATCAAAGATAAAGGGAGATCACACAAAGGATTGTCAGCCACTAAGGGGAGATCTAACCACAACAAACTATGACCTATAGATCTAAATCCAAATATGAGATAAAATGTAAAGAAGACACAATACATACAAAAAGCACACAAAGGAATCTATCTATGAAACAAAGAAGGTAAGAGACACAAAGGGAATCTAACACCCAATCAAAAGATACAAAGCATGAAAGTGTCAGGTTCACCAAAATGTATAGGAGAAAATTTGAGATGATGATAAAAAATGTAACACGCCCCACTTTTCCATGGCCAACTATACCTCAAAAGGGCCACAAAGGAATAGATAGTCTAAGCCAAGCTCGCAAGATTTTGGATCCAAGAAGATTATAAATACCAAAGTGATGTAGGAGTGTCATGCAAACAAAGATCCAAAGATCCAAAAGCTAGGAAAGAAGATACAAGTTCCTTTAAGCCTAGGGTTTGGAAATTAACTAGGAAAGAAGGAAAGATGCTAAATCTAATTAAATACAATAGATTTGAAAGGTAAATACACAAAGTAAATAATGTAAATTGCAAACTCACCTTTAGAAGCAAAGTCCCATTCAGACCTATATTTTTGCACTCAGAATAGTTTACAACAATGAACGAGATTGGATTGAAACTTGAAACTGTGAGACAAACAAAACCCATAAATCCTTTTTCTCTAGTACTAGGCCTATTTTTCACGTCTATGCCAACTTTGGGTCGGCTTAGACCTAGGACTAGGCTGAACTTTGGCCTAGACCTTCTATGTTGAACTCTCTGTCTCCAAATCTGCAACTATGTCCTGTTTCTGAACACTCGAAAAGGGAACCTGATTTCCTAAAAACTTTTTCCTATAATAAAAATGGTTTTATTTAGTTTTTGAGGGAAACCTTAAATGTAAATATGAAAGTATGTATGTATAAAGTAAAGAAAATATATGAATTCATCTTACTTTTGTAGAAACCCTTGAGAAGGATTCAGATCTGTATTCCACAAGGATGAAGAAGTGTTGCAATGTGATTGAATCTTGTAGAAGAGTAGGATGTCTCAATCAAATGCAATAGATCCATCTCACCAAGTCAATATATAAATGGATGTAGATATGCTTATGTACACAAATCGGGTATGCAAGAATGAAGAATGAAGAAGCCCTTCCTTGATTTCCAACTCCACTATCATCAAGGAAGGAAGCTAGATCTTAAAAGGTATATGTAAGAATATGAAAGAAGGATAAAAATACCTCCAATGAACTCTTTAAAATCTCCTTGAAAGCTCCTACAATGCAATAGATCTCCTATGCGTGAAGCCTTAAAGTGTTGCAAAAGGATCTCCTTGAATGCTCCAAAAATTATATGCATGTGTGATTGAATGTAAGCACTTGTGGATGTATCAAAAAAAGAGGGAAGACCTCTATTTAAACCAATTTCATCTTTGAAATAGAAAAGGGTCAACTAGAAGGCTGAAAGAACCTTGAAATTTTGAAAGAGTCGGGGATCCAAAAGAGGGTGACCCGGAAGGTCAAGGCCAAAATTTTCCCTAAACCTGTGGGCCAGGGCCAAAATTTGGCCTATAGCTAAGGGGGTCAAAATTTAGCCTAGACCTAAAGGTTAGGGCCAAAATTTGGCCTAGAACTAAAAGTCAAGGCCTTCCAAAATTTCCTCAAGGTCTCGGAAAGTAGGACAAAGAAATGAGGAAAGGAACAAAATAAGGCCCAAACTAGCATAGAATCATATGCACATCTATGGATCAATAAAAGGGATTTGAATTAATTTGAAAGAATCCACTAAGGAGGGATAAACATGTCCTAATATGGGTGCTTCCATTTTAAAATGATACATTTATCCCCACTTTAGTAAGAGTGTGGGCTCAACACAAACTCTTGATAAACTAAAGAAAAAGGCATAAGATAATCTCATCATGACTAAGGAGACAAAGATTCCATCAAGCCCCCAGTGGACTTGAGTCCTTGTTAAATACGAAATCATAACAAGAGAGATATCAATAACATAAACATTAAAGAAAAGAAGTGTGATTAACTTGCCTAATAAGAAGTGTACATCCTACTGTGAACCACACAAAGAGATAGAGTTACTACAAAAGATGGTGCTGAATGGTCTAGAAATTGTGTGTGCATGCTAGTCAACCCATCGAGGATTCACCCTTAGGAAAATTATTTTTCAAAAGAGAAAAACTGAGAAAGAGGTGATCCAAACCTAAGGATGCATACATCATTAACATATCAAAGAGAGAAACTGCCAAAGGATCAAACTTCCAAATTGTTTGTGATCCGAGAAGAGATCAAAAGAGAATCCAATCTTTAGGATCGTGTATTAATCCATTAAGGGATTCAATAAAGAAAATTTGTCTATAAAAGTGAGTGTGTACAAAATGTGAGCAGAGCCAAAATATATTTGGTGAAAAGGGAAGCAATGGGGAAGATAGAAAGTGCAATCCACCACACCCTTTATAGGGGGAAAAATGAGATGAGGATAAGAAGTGTAACACACCCCACCTTTTTGTGGCCAACTATACCTCGAAAGGGCCACAAAGGAATATATCCTCTAAGACAAGCCCTAGGGTTTTGGATCTAAGTGGATTAGCACTACTCAAGTGATGTAGGAGCACAAATGCAAACAAAGATCCAAAGATCTAAGAGCTAGAAAAGAAGATACAAGCTCCTTTAAGTCTAGGGTTTGGAAATTAGCTAGGAAAGAAGGAAAGATGCTAAATCTAATTAAATATGAAAGATCTGAAAGGTAAATACACAAAGTAAATAATGTAAATTGAAAACTCACCTTTAGAAGAAAAGTCCACTTTAGATCTATAATTCCTGCACTTAAAACTACTCAAAATAGAAAATAGGACTAGATCTTAACTTGAAACTATGAGATGAACAAAACCCAAAAATCCTGCTACTCCAGGACTAGGCTGATTCTTAAGGTTTATGTCGACTTGGGGTAGGCCTAGACCCATGACTAGGCCAAACTTTGACCTAGACCTTCTCTACTGAACTCTTTGTCTTTGGATTTACGGTTGTGTCATGTTTCAAAACTCCTAAAAAGTGGATTTGAAACTCCTAAAAACCTAATCCTGTAAGAAAAATGGTTTTGTTTATTATTTAAGGGTCTTACCTCAATCAAGCCCCAATTGAGGAATCGACCTTAAATGTAAATATGAAAGTATATATGTAAAAAGTAAAGAAAATGTATGGATTTACCTTACTTTTGTAGAAACCCTTAAGGAGGATATGGATTCGTATTCCATAAGGATAAAGAAGTGGTCCAATGTAATTGAATCTTGTAGAAGAGTAGGCTCACTAAAATGTATATGGTGAAAAGGGAAGCAATGGGGAAGATAGAAAGTAATGTAGTCAAGGTGGGTGGATCCAATTAAGGAATGATCGACCTTGCAACCAAAACAATATGCAGCAAAAATACACAATAACAATAATAGATCTACAATGAAACATAAATCTTTATTCATGAAAATATTGATTACATGCAATGTGTCGGGCTGTAAGGCCTTCCTAGTTATGACCAATTACAAAGAAAGTAACAATCTACAAGATCTCACAGGATCCAAGTCTTTTCCCCAACATCAGCATCCAGCTAGTCCAAGTCTGCAACATGCAACACACTGGTAGGCACCCAAGAAAGATCTAAACTTGTACTCAAACTTCCAAGCAATCTTCCTGCTCCTAAGCTCACAGGCTACTAACATTCCTTCCAACAATCTAATCTCTAAAAAAACTACCCAATCATCCTATAAATATTGAATCCCAACCACAAGTTGGCTGATGAAATAATAAATCTCTATAAAGAAATATTAAATTCTAAAACATCAGTCGGCTCTCACATAGCCTTACAAAATAAATAAACTCTTCAAAAGATGGCCCCAACAGTCATCAGATCCGCATAGAAGAATGAAACACGCTAGATCTAGGTCCCCACATGTCCAATGGTCAATCCATAACTCAAGGAGTGCGACCCAAATTAAATGCATCAGTTGGCCAAGCCGATCTAACAAAACAAACCCGTCAGTAAGCAAGAACACCGAGCAATAGGGGAAATAACTGAGCACCAGTCAACCGACCATGCCAAGCATGACCGAGCAACACAGTTATTACCGAGCACCAAAGAACCAATGCCTTTAGTTACCGAGTGTTCTTTTGAGACCGAGCACCTTGGTAACCACACAAACTGAGAAACTAGTCTCCCAAACCGAGCAAGAACTCCACCAAACCAAGATCAAAACTAACAATCTACCTTCAAAGACAAACATATTTTTGGTTGATACAGGATTGCCAAGAATCCTAGGATGCTCCTACATCAGACACCCCAAGTCAGAAAGATTTTCTCATAAGGAAATCAGGAACGCCTTATAGGAATCAGAACAGGTATGTTGAATCTGTTCTTCACCCACATCTCTTCTTGTCCTTCATTCCAAGTAGTCTTCACTTCATCCACTGTCTTTTGTAGAAAATCCTTCTGTCTTCCACTTTGCTTATCCCCTTAGTTGACAACAGATAGCAATCAACTCTTACCACTACCGACCACATCAGTGCTTTGATAAGGTTCATCCTTCTCAGACTCCTCAATCAAATCAGTATCATCTGCATCTCTCTGTGTCATAAATGTCACCATCTACTGAACCATCTCTGCTAGCAAAATCATCTGTTTCTTAATCTCAACAAACTCTTCAGATATCTCTTCCTCCCTCAAACTAGGCTTAACAAGAATAGGTTCATCAACCTTCTACTCCTTAGGTTTGTCATAAGGACAACACCTGATAACTCTACATCCCTTAGCCCCTGTCTCCTAGAAAGGTGTCAACTTATGCTGAACTCCTTCATGCCTAATTACATAGGTATTAGCATGACCATCAAACAAAATATTTTTGTCAAATTTCCAGGGTCTACCGAGCAACAGATGATAAGCATCCATCGGTAATATATCACACAATATCTCATCATGGTAAGATCCAAGTTGAAACTTAACCAAGCATTGTTCTTGAAATCTAACCTTAGAAACATCTTGTACCCAACTAATCTGATAAGGATTAGGATGTCTCCTTTCCAAATTCAATTTACCAACCATTTCATCTAAAACAAAGTTTTCAGAACTACCACCATCAACTAGAACATTACATACCTTATCTTTGCACTTACATCTGGTTCTGAACAAATTCCTTCTCTACACTGGTTTAGGAACACATGCAGCTAACCTTCTAGTGACAAGACATTCACCTTTCTCAGGAACATTCTTAATGTCTTCTTCAGTAGCCAATGCAACTCTTTTCTTAGGACACTGCCAACTTCTATGACCAGCTTTACCACAGTTATAACAAGTGTCGGTAAACTTATTCTTCCACTTTCCTCTCTGTCTACCATTCTTAGTAACTTGACCACTGCCAAATCCCACATCAGGCTTAGGATTCTCTATCACACTACTCTCAGCAAATGCTTCACCAATTTTATCACCTTGGTTCCTATTGTTCTATTTTCCTTCATACTTCCCATTTAGATTTTCTTCAATCTTTAATGCCATCTGATAAGCATCATCGATTGTTGTCATCTACACAGTAAGTAACTCTTATTGAATACTAGGTCTCAAGCCATAGACATACCTAGCAACTTTCTCTTTATCAGCTTCGAAATGACCAGTCCTAATCAAGATTCTATAAAACTCCTAGGTATACTCCTGTACTGATTTGTTAGTCTTCTTCAAAGCTTGCATCTTCTTAAACATGTCCAATTCATAATCCACCAGAATGAATTGCTTCTTCAATTTTTCAACCATTCAGTTGCACTTAGCAATCTTCTCTTTTCCTCTTCTACCTCTTTCCAACTGAACTTCTCTCCACTAGATATTTGCATGACCTTTCAATTTAGTCTTTGCAAATATAACCCTATCAGGATCTTCTATTTCTTCATACTCAAAGTATTCATCAATCTTATTGATCTAATCAGTGAATTCTTCAGGCCTAAGGCTTCCAACAAATGTAGTAACTTCAATTTTAGGTCTCTTCCCAATCTTAGACATAGCTTTCAGAATTTGATTCTCCTTAGAACCTCTAGCTTCTTCAACAACTTCTTCAAAATGATCTTCCTCAGATTCCTCATCACTATCCTCTTTCAAGGTAGGCTTCTTCTTTCTCAATTCCTCTTTTAGGTCTTGCACTTGTTTCTGCAAAGCCCTAAAATCATCAAGAAAGAATTCACCAGTAGTTTCTTCTTCAGAGATCTCATAATTTATCCTTGGAGGCATCTTCAAATCAAGATCTCGATACACAAGATCTACTCAGCTCCAACAGGAACAGACTTTTCTCAAATAGGAACAAACTTCGCTCTGATACCACCTAATGTAGTCAAGGTGGGTGGATCCAATTAAGGACTGACCGACCTTGTAGCCAAACCAATATGCAGCGGAAATACACAATAACAATAACAGATCTGCAATGAAACATAAATCTTTATTCATGAAAACACCAATTACATGCAATGTGTCAGGCTATAAGGCCTTCCCAGTTACAACCAATTACAAAGCAAGTAACAGTCTACAAGATCTCACAGGATCCAAGTCTTTTCCCCAACATCAGCATCCAGCTAGTCCAGGTTTGCAATAGGCAACACACTGGTAGGCACCTAGGAAAGATCTAAACTTGTACTCAAACTTCCAAGCAATTTTCCTGCTCCTAAGCTCATAGGCTACTAACCTTCCTTCAAATAATCTAATCTCCTAAACAACTACCCAAGCATCCTATAAATATTGAATCCCAGCCACAAGTCAGCTGATGAAACAATAAATCTCTATAAACAAATATTAAATTCTAAAACATCAGTTGGCTCTCACATAGCCTTACAAAATAAATAAACTCTTCAAAAGATGGCCCCAACGGTCATCAGATCTACATAGAATAATGCAACATGCTAGATCTAGGTCCCCACATGTCCAATGGTCAATCCATAACTCGAGGAGCATGACCCAAATTAAATGCAATAGTAGGCCAAGATAATCTAACAAAACAAACCCATTAGTAAGCAAGAACACCGAGCAATAGGGGAAATAACCGAGCACCAGTCAACTGACCACACCAAGCATGACTGAGCAACACAGTTATTATTGAGCACCAGAGAACTGACGCCTTCAGTTACCGAGCATTCTTTGGATACTGAGCACCTCGGTGACTACACAAACCGAGAAACCAATCTTCCAAACCGAGCAAGAACTCCACCAAACCAAGATCAAAACTAACAATCTACCTTCAAAGAAAAACATATTTTTGGTTGATACAGGATTGCGAAGAATCCTAGGATGTTCTTGCATCAGAAAGTGCAATCCACCACACCCTTTTCACGAGGACATATAACTCAAAAGGGCCTTAGAAGGAATGAAACCTTTCAAACAAACCCCAAAGAAGATCCAAATAATATTTATGCCACCAAGAGGATGCAGGGACAATAATACTGAATCTGGATCTAATTATGTGCTAAGTGAAAGGTTCACTTCTTCTATGAGCTTGAAATATTTAACTAGGAAATCAAGAATAATGAAGTGACTAAGGAAATATGTCAGATCTGGAATGTAAATAGAAAAAGAGAATGTCAACTTACCATGAAGTATGAATCCTGGTTTTGAATCTAATTTTTCTACCCTCAGAACAACTTAGAATAGGAAATGAGACCAAATCCATAATTGAAACTACAAGATGAACAAAATTTAGAAATATTTTCCCTCTAGGACAAGGCCAATTTTTTAGGTCTATGCCAACTTGGAGTCAGCCTTGACCCAGGACTAGGCCGAATTTGGCATATACCTGGCCTAGAAACTGAAATTGAAAGAATGTACTCTGAAATAGCTTATTCTGCAACCCTGTACCTATAATATCTCAAGATGGGGCCAAAATTTGGCCTATTCCTGACTGTGTCCGAATAGAAACCTAATTTGATACCTATAATCTTAAGCCAAACGGGTATCTGAATCTGCACTCTGATCTTCTCTTTTGAAACTTACAAATCTAGAAAAGTGTGTCTTTGGGTGGCTATATAAGGGTTTTCCTTAGTCAACCCCCCAATGTGGTAATTCCCACATCCACGAATAGTTGTTAAGAAATAATATAGTGTAGCTGAATTTAGGCCTAGACCTTTTCCCCTGAACTCTCTATCTCCAAATATGCGATTGTGTCCTATTCTGGAACTCTTGAAAAATGGATTTGAAACTCCTAAAAACCTTATCGTACAAGAAAAATGGTTTCTTTTGGTATTTGAGGGGCTTGCCTTGGTCAAACCTTGGTTGAGGAATCAACCTTAAATGTAAATATGAAAGTATGTATGTAAAAAGTAAAGCAAATATATGAATTCACCTTACTTTTTTAGAAACTATTGAGGAGGATTCAGATCCATATTCTACAAGGATGAAGAAGTGCTCCAATGTAATTGAATCTTGTAGAAGAGTAGGATGTCTCAATCCAATGCAATAGATCAACCTCACCAATTCAATAGATAAATGGATGTAGATGTGCTCATGTACTTTAATCTAGTATGCAAGAATGAAGAAGCCCTTCCTTGATTGCCAACTCCACTATCATCAAGGAAGGAAGCTAGATCTTGAAAGGTGGATGCAAGAACATAAAAGATAGATGAAAAGGCCTCCAATTAACTCCTTGAAAGATCCTAGAATGCAAGATATCTCCTATGGTTTAAATCTTGAAGTGTTGCAAAAGGATCTCTATGAATGCTCCAAAAATGCTTATGAATGCTTGTATAATGTTGTCGAATACAATATGAAGGCTTATGTGCATGTGTGATTGAATGTAAGTGCTTGTGTCTACCTAATTTGAGGACATGATCACATCTACATCCATTGATATATTGACTTGGTAAGGTAGATCTATTGTATTTGATTGAGACATCCTACTCATCGACAAGATTCAATTACATTGGAGCACTTCTTCATCCTTGAGGAATATGGATCTGAATGCTCCTCAAGGGTTTCTACAAAAGTAAGGTGAATTCATTCACTTGCTTTAATTTTTACATACATACTTTCATACCCATGTACTCAAATTGGGTATGCAAGAATGAACAATGAAGAAGCCCTTCCTTGATTGCCAACTCCACTATTATCAAGGAAAGAAGCTTAATCTTTAAAGGTGGATGAAAGAACATGAAAGAAGGATGAAAAGGCCTCTAATGAGATCCTTGAAATCTCCTTGAAATGTCCTAGAATGCAAGAGATCTCCTATTTTTGAATTCTTGAAGTCTTGGAAAAGGATCTCCTTGAATGCTTAAAAAATGCTTATGAATACTTGTGAATGCTCTTGAATGCAATATGAAGGATTTTTTGCATGTATAATTGAATTCTTGATCCTATGGATGAAGTTAATGATCCTACTAATGTTAAAATGGATCAACATGATGATTCTATTCACATTTCAAATTCTATTGTGATTAATCTTGATGAGGAAGATACACTCGATGATCCTATTTATACTAACAAGACTTTACATGATATTCATAATGATGAATATGAAACTATTGATATTGATCATGATTTGACTAACATGCTTTCAAAATAGTTGTTAATTACTCGTAGTCTCAAACATAGTGAGACTCAAAATGGTCATTGTTTGGAACTGGCTATTATTCATTTTGTGTTGGATGTTACTCCTCTTATGATTTTCCCACCTTCCCTACATGATATAGATAGATATGGAGGGGGGGGGGGCACGTGATGCACTTGATTAGCCTCTCTAGCATAGTAGTCTTTATGTGCTTGCATGTTGTGTTGTGGTTACCCATGTTGTGTTTTCTATATAATTGTTTAGATTTATTTAAATGACCCTTATTTTTTCGTTGGCGCAAGGTGATAAAGGAATCACAAATGTTGTATCTTTCTTCTTCTATATGTTGTTATATGTTGTGTTGTACATGTGATATTATTTGTAAATGTGTCTTTATGTAGGCCGTTTTGGATTTGCGACATGGTAGCACCAAATATTTTTGGTTTGCGTGATGTTGTCTCAAAAAGTCTCTTCTTCATCACTCTTATGTGTTTTTCCTCTATTGTGTTGTAGTTCTACCTCCTTTGGAGAACGTTGACATTTCATTTGACATAATACTTCATATATTATCTTATGATCATACTGACCCAATAGTTAGTAGATCTCTTTTGTGCTTCTCTTTATGTTATGTGCCTATTTCCTTTGATTTGTCTTTTCTTGGGAGCATTTCATAGTGGAAACATATCTAGTGGATGCATGTACGCTTTATTAAAGCCATTGCTCCTATTAAGGTTCTTTCAATAGCTGTAATGTGGGGGCATACACTCTGCTTACTTTTTACACACACTCACTTTTACAGACAACTTTGCTTTATTGAATCCCTTTATGGACTACTACACGATCCTAAAGACAGGATTTTCTTTTGATCTCTTCTTGGATTGCAAAAAATCTAGAAGTTTGATCCCTTAGCAGTCTTTCTCTTTGATCTCTTAAGGATGTACGCATCCTTAGGTCTGGATCACCTCTTTTTCAATTTTTCTCTTTTGAAAATGAATTTTTTCGAGGATGAATCCTTTATGGATTGACTAACATGCACACACACTTGCTAGACCATTTAATGTCATATTTTGTATTATCTCTATCTCTTTTTGTGGGTCACAATAGGATGTACACTTCTTATTGGACAAGTTAATCACACTTCTTTTCTTTTATGTTTATGTTAGTGATATCTCTCTTGTTATGATTTTAGAGTTAACAAGGACTCAAGTTTGCTAGGGGATTGATGGATTATTTGTCTCCTTCAGCAATCGGCATGATGAGATCATCTTATTCCTTTTGTTTTACTTTCCCAAGAGTTTGTGTTGAGCCCATACTCTTGCTAAAGTGGGGGCTAAATGTATCATCTTAAAATGGAAGCACCCATGTTAGGACATGTTTAACTATCCTTAGTGGATTCTTTGGACTCAATTCAAATGCCTCGCATAGATCCATGGATGTGCATATGCTTTTGTGCCAGTTCATGCCCTGTTATGTCTCTTTTCCCACTTCATTTTACCACTTTCCAAGATCCCGAGGCAATTATGGAAGACCTTTCTCTTTAGGTCTAGGCCTAATTTCGACTATGATATTTAGGTCTAAGCAAAATTTTGGCTTTGACCCTCATTTTTAGGCCCAATTTTGGCCATGAAATTTTGGGTCACCCTCTTTGGGATCCCGGGCCCTTTTAGAATTTTAAATTTCTTCCCACCTTCTAGTCAGCCCTTTTCGATTTCAAAGATAAAATGGTTATAAATAGAGGCCTTCCCTCTTCATTTGATTCTACACAAGTGCTTACATTCAATAGCACATGCATACTGTAAGCCTTCATATCGTATTCAAGAGCTTTCTACAAGTATTCATAAACATTTTTGGAGCATTTAAGGAGATCCTTTTACAACACTTCAAGACTTCAAGCATAGGATATCTCTTGCATTCCAGGAGATTTCAAGGAGTTTATTATAGGCATTTTCATCCTTCTTTCATGTTCTTGCATCCACCTTTCAAGATCTAGCTTCCTTCCTTGATGATAATAGAGTTGGCAATAAAGGAAGAGATTCTTCATTATTCATTCTACATCTATTGATATATTGACTTGGTGAGGTGGATCTATTGCATTTTATTGAGACATCCTACTCTTCTATAAGATTCAATTACATTGGAGCACTTCTTCATCATTATGAAATACAGATCTGAATCCTCCTTAAGGGTTTCTACAAAAGTAAGATAAATTCATACATTCGATTTACTTTTTAGATACATACTTTCATATTTACATTCAAGGTTGATTCCTCAACTAGGGCTTAAGTGCTCGGAAAGCCCCTCAAAAACCAAACAAAACCATTTTTCTTGCACAATAAGGTTTTCAAAAGTTTCAGATCTTCTTTTTTGGAGTTCTAGAACAGGACACAGTCTAAGATCTAGAGATAGAGAGTTTAGCAGAGAAGGTCTAGGCTGAAGTTCAACCTATTCCTATGTCTAGGTCGGCCCCAAGTTGGCATAGACCTAAAAAATCTTCCTAGTCCTTGAGCAGAAGGATTTTTAGATTTTGTTTGTTTCACAGTTTCAAGTTTAGATCCATTTTTTTTCACTATTCTAAGTAGTTTTGAGTGCAGAAATACAATTTTGAATGGGATTTTGCTTCTAAAGGTAACTTTGCAATTTACATTATTTACTTTGTATATTTGCCTTTCATATCTATCATATTCAATTAGATTTAGCATCTTTCCTTCTTTCCTAGTTAAATTCCAAACCCTAGGCTTAAAAGAACTTGTATCTTATTTCCTAGATCTTAGATCTTTGGATATTTGTTTACACTGATGCTCCTACATCACTTTGAAAGTGCTAATCTACTTGGATCCAAAACCTTGGGGGCTTGGTTTAGAGGATCTATTCCTTCGTGGCCCTTTTGAGGTACAATTGGCCATGGAAAAGTGGGGTGTGTTACACTTCCTATCCTCATCTCACTTTTCCCCCTATACAATAATGAAGTGAAGTAGATGTGATCCTATGATCTTGATTTGGATGGTGGATTGGTAATGGATCTTAGGATGGAGGAGGTAGAAAGACAAGATATTGATTTGGAGGAGTGGATGACAATGGGTCTTGAGATGGAGTTGATGGAATTGTAGGATCTTGATTTGGAAGTGTGGATGAGAATGGGTCTTGAGATGGATTTGATGGAATGGTAAGATCTTTATTTGGAGGAGCACATATTAATGGGTCTTGTGATGCAGTGGGTGGAAACAATAAATCATATAATGGAGGAAATGGGATGAAGGGATCTTGATTTAGGTTGATGGATATTTCAATATTCTTTTGGACAATATCTTGACATGATTGGGTTCATGTGGATGGTGTGATAGGGAATGTATGGATAGACTCTTCAAATGGAAGGATGGGAGATTCTTTGATTGGGATAGAAGAAAAAGGGGGACTCATGAGGTTAATTGGACGGGGTTTGGATAATGCTAAGAGGATAATATGGGAATTGGGGTTGAATGGAGTCACCAAATGGGAGGGTTTTGATTGTGTTAGGAGATGGAAGAGGATCACTAAGTGTGGGAGGTATAAGGGAGATATTTTC
This sequence comes from Chamaecyparis obtusa, assembly GCA_027943335.1. NCBI lineage: Eukaryota > Viridiplantae > Streptophyta > Pinopsida > Cupressales > Cupressaceae > Chamaecyparis > Chamaecyparis obtusa. Next base: position 822,267 of record BSBK01008673.1, on the reverse strand, counting down.
TTACTTGTGTAGTTGTACATAGGATTTGAGTATTTTTTATTGTATATGTATTTTTCCTACCTGTATAGTCCACCTCAAACAAGGAAAACATTAGATAAAATGAATTCAAACATAACTACAACAAAATAAATCCACATAACCTCTGATAGAGCCAAAACAAGCACATCCAAGGCTTGTTGGATTTTCTCTTTTAGGAGAATGTGGGTGTGCTCTCTGAAACATAATAAAAGATCCCCAAATGCAAGCTCAAAGATGGATAATTGTAACTACAATACACTAATGGAGATCAAATAGCTCTCAAACTAGTACGAGGAACTAGCAACAAGCAATGATCCAAGGATCATTATGAAACTAGAAATATAAATGATACTAGATATGAAATGTAGTACTAACTAACATTGATTCAAGAGGATTCTAACATGCTATGCTATTCAAGATTCAAACTAAGAAATAAACTAACATGGATTTGATATGAAAATAATATAGAATGAAAATAACATGACAACTCTAATATGCAAAGGATGGGTTAAAAAATAAACTAGCATTATGATTCTATATTGAAAGATGGATGGAATCCAAGGAGTGAGGCCGACTCCTATTTATAGATTTTTGGAGGGAGATGAGGGGCTTAAATGAGGTGGCACCTATGTGGCATCCACATAGGAGATACATGGGCAAAGAGATGACCCTAAAAAAGGCATGAGTTGTTTGCACATGTGTGAGCAACCTTTAAAAGTGATAGATCATTTAAGATGAGAGAAAATGGAAAAGTGGGAGAGGCTCAAGGTTTCTCACACATGTGTGAGCTAATCCCAAAGAGGGAAGAGGGAACCAACATGTAAGAGTGTAGGTGGCCATTTATGGAATGTGGTTGGCCACCTCGGAAAGAGTTTCTCACACATGCACAACTTATTAGGCTTAATGAAGTTAGGAATCACATAGATTAGTGGGTTAATCAAGGATTAATTTCAATGTGATAGGCTTAGTGGGTGAGGTGATGTGTGTACGGTAGGTTTTAGGTAGAGATTTAGATTTAAATTAAGTTAAATTAATTTAAATCTTGGCTTAGAAGAAAAAGGAATAATGAAGGAATTAAATAAATAGAAATTTATTTAAGAAGGGGACAATGAGGGAAATGTATTAAATAAAATTTAACACATTAAAGGGGTTGTATTTAAATTAAATTTAAATACCTTAGGAGATGAACATGTTTAATTAAATAAATTTAATTAAACATTTAGCTAAATGTAGCAAAGATAATTAATTAATTAAAACTAACAATAACATCAAGGGGGATATTAATTAAACTAAATTTAGTCAATAAGTGTGTCAAAGGACATTTATTGACATCTACAGTAGGTCATGTGATGAGTAGAGGGGTTAAATTTCCCTACAACCTATTAGTTTATTTTATTTTGGTTCCTAGTGTTACAATGCTCTTATTTTGTAATCCTTGTCAAGTCTTATGTGATAAGCATCATATATTCTAATTTTGTTTACTCTTTGAGAAGTTTATATGAATGCCACTTTAAATGAATATGGTAATTTCTCACACAACATTTGAGTGACCTAGCCCTTTGAAACAAAAGATGATGAATAATGATTTTTCTTTTAAGGAGAAGTTAAGACACCTTTAAAGGTGTTGGATATTAATAAATCATATTGAGAAAATGGGGTGGAAGTAAAGGTCCATCAATTATTAGAAGTTTTTTTGGGGGGATTTTTGTAAGTTTCTTTTCTTGTTCTTGGGTAAAAGTACAATCAGGTTTCACCTTTTAGGCTAACTTATCAGCACAACTAAATTTTAGTATTTCTAACTAAAAATTAATTTTGGTCAAACATATGGTCTAGCTAGATTCATTATAGCTAGGTTAGATAAGTGCTTTAACTTTTTCAATTGGAAATGTCTATTAAATGCATGTTTTATACCACTTTGGGTCCAATTACCATAAAAATAAAATTATTTCAGAAAAGTGGCATTTCAATAACTCCTAATCTTTTTAATGATATTTTAAAAAAATAAAAAAATACCCTTTGGTAGAGATCAGAGTCAAGAATATCCTCATATAGATTTTATAGTGTTTAATTAGACATAGTAAATATTGTAATTGAAAAATATTGCAAGTAGGTATTTAAGCAATCATGGAGATGTTGATTCGAAGAAAGAAAAAAATAGTAAATCATATTGAATAAATTTAAAAAACATATGGTGCACTAGAGGAGACAGTACTCTTCAATAATATATATTTCTTTTTTTTATTGGGATAAATTTGTTATGAAAAATATGGTGTGAGATGAAAACTGTCAATTTCAATGAGTTATAATTTGAATTGTAATAAAAGAGAAAATATAGGTCACAAACTAGTTTTTATTTCTTCATGCACTAGCTACATATGTCATCTATGACATATTTTAAAATTAGGAGAAAAAATGTTTATTTACATATTTTTTTTGGTGGGAACTGGACCCCTAATTTTCAGCATTTTTCAGCAACTGAAAAATCATCTTTAAAAATTAAAAAAACATATCAATTCTTATTCAAAAAAATTATTAAAAATATTAATCATAAATGTCATTTTTATACTATTGAAGTTGAACAACTTTGATTTTGTTAGCCTTTTCCTTTTGAATAGGTGTAAAATGGAATCACACCTATTCAATGTAATATATGGGGGAAATATGAGATCCACTCCTAAATCCAAATTCCCAAAGGAGAGATCCAATTTGATCAACCAAAAAGGTTAATACACAATCGAATAAATCTATACAGAACATGAAAGAGAGGAAAACCTTATATTTCCCTATAGTAGAATTGTGCTTGAAATATGAAATAATTGAAATACAAGTACTAACCTCAAAATAGGGTAAATCTGGAAAATGCCAATTTCTGATGTTTGTGTGTACTTTCAAGCCATTCTGCAACCTATTTCAAACTGGAAATGTCGAGATGAAGAAAACCCAGAAATTTTTTATCTTTCTGATAAGAGGTAATCTTTGAACCTCACAAAAGGTCAAAGGCTACATTCTTTATTTGAAGGTCAATTTTGACTTTGTTTGGAAATCTCAGAAGTTCACCGAAAAGGGTATCCAAACCCGATCTTAGATCCGAAGTTCTGCACCTACACCTGCAAGAAAAAGAGGGTTTTTATTGTTTGTTTGAGGGGTTTGCCTTGGTCAAACCCCACTTTGGAATCAACCTTAATATTGAAATTGAAATAAGAATGCTAGCAAGTAGTAGAAGTAGATCTAACAATGAAGCTATGCAATTCGATAGATATGCAATTGTATTTTGAATGTAAACAAATATATTGATATGAAAGCTTGAACACAACAATGTAAATCAAAACCATGAAAGTAAATACAAAACCTCCATGCTTGTATGCTTAGAATCCACCTTGATAGAAGAATGAATGGATCTAGAAGATGAATAAAGGATCTTGAATGAAGATCACACCATCATGATGGCTAAATCTAGGGTTCGAATGATGAATCTTGCATGCTTGAACCAAATCCCTTCAAAGGCTTGAATGCTTGAATCCTTGATCTTCAATGGAGAACTTGGATGGAGAAGAGGACTTGAATGCTTCCTTGAAAATACTTGATTGAATGCTTGACAACTTGATGGCATGCAAATGATGGATGATCAAAATGAGAGAGGAAGGCCTCCTTTTATAGTGAACTAGGGCACAAACCTCTAGAGAAGGCCAACATTGGAGAATTAAATCCTAATTAACCTTAACCCCTAGAAATGGACCCACTTTAAATGCAATTTGAGGATTTACCATTCTGAAACCCAAAATGGCCGACTGAGAGGTGGGAAAACAAATATCTCCGAAACTCGACACTCGAAAATCATGGGAATTTGAAATCTAAACTCGGGGTTAGGGTTGAGGTTGACCCTGATCTAGGTTAGAGTCAAGGTCAACTTTGACCCTCAAGGTCAAATTGGACCTTGAGGTCAAAAACCTCAAGACCCTAGCCCAGAATGCTAAGAAATGCAAAAATATACTGAAAATAGGAATAGATAGAAGCAGAATGAGGGGAACATGTCAAATATGAGAAGAGGGTTGATTTGAGGTGCCTGACATGACCCAGAGCACTCACTTAGAGGGCTAAACAATCTTATCATGTAAGTGCTTCCATTTTAAGACGATACATTAAGCTCCCACTTTAGCAAGAATATGGACTCAATGAAAACTCTTGGTAAAGGAGGAGAAGAGATCCCAGTGGATTTGAAATGAAATAGAATGAAACTTAGATAGGGAACCAAGCCCCTAGGCTAAGGATTCTAACTCAACATACATGCACGAGGGTGCAAAAATAAAAAGGAAAAAGACACAAAAGAGGGGTTAGTACTAAAACAAACCCAAATCAACTAGCACAAGAAACCTTGCTAAGAAACATTTCTCATACTAATATCATATTTAGAAAGCTATCATAAAAACATAAGTGATTACATAAGAAAGACAAGAGCAACACTATAAATAACATAGCTTCATGATCCAGTCCTACTAGCATGAAAGCGAAACGAGAGAAAGGGAAAAGAGTGATTACCTCACCTAGTAAGATGCCCACCTTACCATGAATCACCTTTGAGGGAGAGCCCAACAAGTTCACCCATAAAATGTGCTTGCAATTGTAATGTGTCTTATGATGGCTTCTGGAATACCCACAGATCCACCTTCTTGTATCACTATGAATATGAAATGCATGTCTCCTCAGGATTTAGCAACTTATGTGCGTTACCTTTGGAAGATTTAGCATATTGATGCATGTCTTTTTAGGATTTAGCAACTTATGTGCGTTACCTTCCAAGATTTAGCATATTAAAATTTTTTGAAAAATACGTGTCTCCTTAGGATATAGCAACTTATATGCATTACCTTCAAAAGATTTAGCATATAGATGGGTGTCTTTTCAAGATTTAGCAACTTATGTGCGTTACCTTCCAAGATTTAGCATGTAAAAATAAAAAACTACACTACAAGGGAGACCCTATATATGCCCCCCTCCTTAATATGGAAAAAACATACTATTTTGTCATGTTAAGGAAAGGAAAGAATAAGGATAAAGTCTTCTTCAACATCAAGACAATATCCAAAAACAACACCTAGTCCAAGCCAAGAAGGTCACAAGTCCTATGAGGCCATGGAAGGGATGAATGTAAAGAGATATCATGCAATAAGTGAAAAAAAAAGTAACCCTTATGAGGGATAGCACACTATTCAATTTCCAAGGTGAGATATATCAACCATGGAAACCCAATGTCAAACAACAAAAGAGGTTGTTATCAAGGACATAGATTCTCAATGCAAACCAAAATTTTCATGTATGATTGGATATCACATAATCGATAGATACTGCTTAACCAAGGAAAGAGGTGAATCCCGAAAAGATAGAAAAGAAGGAGATGGCATCCTTGCTCTACAAGTGTAGGAACAAAGATGGAAAAGGATACCTACTTCACAATGCAAGGAAATATCCTATTTACAACCATGTACACCATATCCTTAGCGGGGGATATTGATCCCTACATCCAAGAATATAGATAATCGTGAAAAGGATATGTCACTCATGGAAAAGGATCCTCAAATGAAAGAGATCTTATCAAGAAGACCCCCACCAAAGAGGAGTGCTTTAGATAAAATATCATTTTTAAAATGCGGGAACAAAGATTCAATCATCAAGCCCCCTGCAAACAAGAGGGAGAGGAATCTTTGAAATGAGGGAAAAAACTCTAATATCAAAGCAAGGGTGAGAGTTTATAAAGAATATAATTTTCAAAATAGAAAAGAAGTGATGACTTAGGACAACTTCTCATATAAGAATGTTATCCATAGTCAAAACATTTGTCAATATGATGAAATAATATTGCAATATAAACAAATACCACTAGGCTAAGGAAAACAGCTCTCTAGACAAAGAGAGGGAAGAAAGAACCTTGCCCCTCAGGGATGAAATGCAAGGGATATCTTTGTAAAACACATGTCCTAGAAAAGATATCTTGGAAAATAGATTTTGTGGATGCTTAAAACCATAGAAAAATAGGAGGGAAACAATACCAATTAAGCCCTAATAAAAGACCTAATGGATCCTAGGAGACTAGATGAAGATACACCTCTTGCCCCCCAGTCATGAGACAAGAGGGGAAGAACATCTACATTAAATCTGAAGGAGGGGAATCCCCTATATCAAAATTGTGAAGGAATTTTAAAATTGCATGAGAGTGAGATATAATTCCTAAAGCAGCTCTTTCTCTAACATCTAACTTGAAATGTTTGCAATCAATGAGTAAATGTGTGTTGCTATAATGAAAAAGACATTTGTATTTGTATAAAGCATATATCGACATAGGTCTAAAGATTTCTTTCTTGCAATTCATTAGCTCAACATATACCTTCTTAGCCACTTCTTGACAAGTTTTAGGGTTATCTAAGATAGGTGTGGGGAGAAGAATGTGAAGAGGAGGACGATGATCAACATCACCTACCTTGACTTGAGATTTTGAACAACCAACACCATGCATATCCAGTTTAGGGGGTATATGAACTAGAAACCTAATACCATGCTCATTAACTCCAAGCCCTAAACCTTTATAACCTTGTTTAGTCCCCATATTATATCCACTAGTGTACATATTATGTAAAGCTTCTATAGGAGATTATTGTTTATCATGTTCATGAGTAAAGGTTGTATAAGGTGGGATAATAAGTTTTGAAGAAGTTTCTTTACCCTTTCCTTTAATATCATCATGAATTGGAGGAGAAGGTAAATCAAAGAAATCTTGCACATCCGCATCCTGAACTATAGCTTGAATCCAATCATAAGTACGGGAAGAGTGAGGATGAACATATGGAGAATTAGGTGTCAGATTAGGAAGATTAGGATTGATAAGATTAGGATTATGATTGATAGGATTTGGATTAGGATTGATAGGATTAGGATTAGGAAGATTAGGAGATGGTGTATCATCTACCAAATTCTTCACATAATCCAAAAGATGAATAAGGCTACCACATAAATCTTTAATAAAAGTTTTGAATGTAGGCAAACTAGTGTCGGTCAACTTCACAAAAGCATATGCAAGAGAAAAGTGAAGGGTCATCAACATCATGAAGTGAATGATACTCTCATTAACATCATAGGTATTATAAAGAGATGCTAAAAGAAGGGTATAATCTCCATAGAAAGTGAAATATTTTTGTATTTTCTTGAATATATAATTTTTTTTGTATTTTTGAATTTAAAATGCAAGAGCATAAACTAGATCTAATCTAAATTCAAGAAAGGATCTAAAATCTAACACAATAGGGCATCTAATTCCATAAAATAAAGGAGAGTAAGTATGTTGGGTTCACCAAAATGAATAGTGAAGGTGAACACACACAATAAGACAAAGGGATATCTAACACCAAAAAGAAAGAGAGTAAGCTTGTCAGGTTCACCAAAATGAATAGGTGTAAAATGGAACCACACCTATTCAATCTAATGTATGGGGGAAATATGAGATCTGCTCCTAAATCCAAATTCCCAAAGGAGAGATCCAATTTGCTCAACCAAAAAGGTTAATACACAATCGAATCAATCTATAGAGAACATGAAAGAGAGAGAAAACCTTATATTTACTTATAGTAGAATTGTGCTTGAAATCTGAAATAATTGAAATACAAGTACTAACCTCAAAATAGGGCAAATCTAGAAAATGCCAATTTCTGATGTCTATGTATACTTTCGGGCAATTCTGCAACCTATTTCAGACTAGAAATGCCGAGATGAAGAAAACCCATAAATCTTTTATCTTTCTGACAATAGGTAGTCTTTGACCCTCATAAAAGTTCAAAGGCTACATTCTTTATTTGAAGGTCAATTTTAACTTTGTTCGCAGATCTCGGAAGTTCCCTGAAAAGGGTATCCAAATCCAATCTCAGATCTGAAGTTCCACACCTACACCTGCAAGAAAAAGAGGGTTTTTGTTGTTTATTTGAGGGGTTTTCCTTGGTCAAACCCCAGTTTGGAGTCAACCTTAATATTGAAATTGAAATAAGAATGCTAGCAAGTAGTAGAAGTAGATTTAACAATGAAGCTATGCAATTCAATAGATATGCAATTGTATTTCGAATGTAAACAAATATATTGATATGAAAGTAGAGAAGGGATAGGATGATCAGAGCAAAGGGAGGAAGAAATTTTTTGAATGTTGCATTGAGTGGGAAACCTACAGAGAAGGGACAAGATGATTAGACTATGGCATTGGACAAAGGCAAGGACAAAGGAAAAGGGGATGCAACAGAAGATGGGGACCCACAGGCCATGCAGTCAGATCCAGGTAAAAAAGAGGGTAATGATCCAAAACCAAGTGCATTTGGAGGCACCCTAGGTCCTTTGGGATGATGGACTAGTTTGTTTGGAGTCAAACCTATTAGGAATGAATGCAAAGTGCTTTGGCAGTCATTCTGTAATAGTTGTTGTTGCATTCATGACTTGGATTGTCATTGATGTCAACACAGTGATATTCTGGATATTAGCAGGAAAGCAGATATAGTTTTGTTTTGCGCACATGTTGTATTGTAGATTGGATTTTGCACAGTTGATGGTATGTTCTTTGGTGTGTTATTAACCTATGGTTAATAGTGCAAAAAGAAATTCATTCATTTGTAAGAGTTATGAGCATTTTGGTGAAAGTAGTGTTTAGACAGTGTTTCTGTGTAGCGATGTTTAGAAATCGGAGGATATCTCTTAGCTGGGATGGAATCTGATTTTGTGCAGTTAAAGGGATGTTGGAGACTCATTAATGATGATGTAGTTCATAGTGCAAACTTCGAGGACATTTTTGGAGAAAGTTACAGTAACTGGAAGCCGATAGTTTTATGTGAATTTTGTGTGTAGCGTGTAGAATTTATTATTTTGTAATTAAGGACTGACTCATTTGTAATTATTTGAGTTTGGTATATAAGAAGGAATTTTTTTCTTATTTTAATGTGTACTATGAAGATTGTGATGCGAATATATGCATGAAGTGAAGAAAAGAGCTAATTCAGTGATGAAGGAAGACTTGTGAGTACAAAGATCTGGAATTGTGATCTTGTGTAGCAGAGAGTGCAGTTTTGGCATAGTGTGAAGGAGGTAATATATTTCATATTATTCTATTGAATAATTCTAAGATCTTTTGGATAGTGGATTCAGAGATCTTGCCTTGAAGCTGTTTGGGTAGTGGGTTCCTCTGTCTTCCATAAACTCTTAATCGGGTTAGAATCTTTTAACAGGGATTCAAAATCTCCTAACAGGGATTTATATGTACTGAATGTATTTCATAAGACTCCTAATAGGTTCCATCCTCTAACAAGGAACTTTCATATTAGTGCATCATTTTGTGGGCATCATTCCCACCGGGGTTTACTCTTTTCAAGAGGTTCCCTAGTTAACATATCTTGTGTTATTGTGCAATTGTGTATGATTATCTTTCTATGGTTGATTAGTACATTGATTATATTTTTTAAAGCTATTGAATGGATAAATTATCTGATAATTGATTCACCCCCCCCTCTCAGTTATCTTGGGGATCTTTACTTTCTAACAATTGGTATCAGAGCAGCAGGTCCTTGAAAGAAAAGTTTAACAACTTAAGGAGATCCATGGTGAATTTCAGAAAAGAAAGCCCTAAGTTTGATGGAGTAAATTTTGACAGCTGGAAAGAAAAGATGAAGACACATCTATTGTGTTTAGGACCAAGTTATTGGTTGATTACAAAGAATGAGAAGACTATCATTGAGGAAGACAATCTAGAGGCAGGAACTAAAGATGAACTAGATCTATTCATGTGTAACATACTTGCAAGAGAAGCACTTTTATCAGCACTACCGGAGAATGAATATAGTCAGGTAAGATGTTTGAAAACATCTCATGCAATTTGGAAAGCTTTAAATTCTACTTTTGAAGGTGATGAACATGCAAAGAAGGCTAGATTACATAATTGGATTTGTGCATTTGAAGATATCAGAATGATGGAAGATGAATCTATTAGAAGTTATATTGGTAGGATGTCTAAGATTGTGACAGGAATAAAGTCTTGTGGAGGTGATAAGATAGAGAATGAAGTGATATGGAAAATTCTGAGAACTTTGACACCAGTATTCAAGCAGACAACGCAGATGATTGAACAAGTGATACCTTGTACATCAAACTTTTCAAGAGAGACTCTTCTTGGAAGATTAGAAATAGCAGAGATGAACTTGAGATTATCAGGAGAGCTACCTAGAATGGAAATAACATTTAGTGCTCCTAGCATTAGACCTACAAGAAGTACTAGTGTGAATGGAGATTATGCCAACAGTAGTAGATCTGAGGAAGATAAGAAGATTGAAGAAGGTATTGCATTACTTGTAAAAAGAGAACCAGATGGTAAGAAAATCTTTAAATGTTGGACTTGTCAAGAATATGGTCATTTTGCATCTAAATGTCTTAAAAGAGTTAAGAAGTATAGAAGCAACTTTAAACCTAGGAGATCTAAAGAATTTTATTATGCAAATGATGAAGATTTTGAAGCAGAAATTGAAAAACATTTAAGTGACAGTGATAATGATAACTTTGAGGAAATAGGATTTGTAGCAATTAAAGATGAAAGTTTTGAATCTGATAAAAGGGAAGAAAAAGCATTAGTTTCACAAGTTGAAAAGAAATCTGATTGGATTATAGACAGTGGTTGTTCACATCATATGACTGGAGATAAAAGAAAGTTTGTTAAGTTAGATAATTATCATAGAGGAATTGTTAGGGTTGGTAACAATGCACCTTGTTTGATTAAGGGTATAGGATCTATTACTCTTGATGGAAAGACTAACACCGATGATGTTTACTTTGTTGATGGACTAAGACATAATCTACTAAGTGTTGGACAATTGGCTGATAAGGGTTATCAAGTTTGGTTTTCTGATAAAACTTGTGTAATAAAAGATAAAGATGGAAATCTGATTGGAAAAGGATCTAGAACCAGAGGTAATGTATTTCAGTTGAATCACACTAAGATGACATGTTTGATAACTAAGATTGATGACAGTTGGTTATGGCATAAAAGGTTTTGTCATATAAACTTTGATAATATTGTCAAGGTGAGCACTACACTTGCAGTAAGAGATTTACCTAAAATTATGAAACCTAATAACATGATTTGCAAAGAATGTATGATGGAAAAGTAGAAAAGGAGTTCATTTCCCAATAAGAAGTTCACTTCAGCAGAGGAGTTGGAGATTGTTCATACAGACTTGAGTGGTCCTACTAGGACTAGAGGATTCTATGGAGAAAGGTATTTTATGATTCTTGTTGATGATTTTACAAGAATGATGTGGATTGCATTTTTGAAAGAAAAATCTGAAGCATTTGATAAATTTAAGATCATGAAAAGAAAAATTGAGAATGAATCTGGAATGAAGATTAAGTCTCTAAGATCTGATAGAGGTGGTGAATTTACATCTAGAGATTTTAATACTTTTTGTGAAATGAATGGTATTAAGAGACAACTTTCAGCCCCTAGAACACTAGAACAAAATGGTATTGCAGAAAGAAGGAACAGGTCAATAACTAAAGCAGTAAGAGCTATGTTGTTTGAAAATGACTTGGCTAAAAATTTTTGGATAGAAGCAGTGAACACAGCAGTATACACTATGAACAAAGTACAAATCAGAGCAGATACAAACAAGACACCTTATGAATTATGGTTTAGACATACACCCTTAGTTAAATATTTTAGAATTTTTGGAAGTAAATGTTATATAAAGAGAGATGATGATATAGGAAAGTTTCATCCTAGAAGTGATGAAGGAATATTTCTTGGATATTCTTTAAAAAGCAAAGCATATAGATGTTATAACAAAAGAACTAAGACTATTGTTGAAAGTGCAAATGTAAAAGTTGATGAAAAGTTTAAAATTCAGGAAAGAATGCTTGATTATGAATCTGATCAAGAAACACAACCTCAGCCTAACATTGAAAATGAAGAATTATTTTTTGAAACTAACAGTGATTTGCTGAATGAAAGTCATGCTGAAGAAAATAGAGAAAAAAATAGAGAAGAAAACAGAGAAGAAAGCAGAGAAGAATCTACAGTCGAAACAAGATCAGTAACTATGACACCTAACAGGTATACTTCAAGACATCACCCTGTTGAGCAAGTTATTGGAAGTTTAGATAGAGGAGTTTTGACTCGAAATAAGGTACATTTATGTTTGATTTATCAAATTGAACCTAAGACTACTAATGAAGCTTGTGAAGATGAACATTGGATCAATGCTATGAAAGAAGAACTAGAGCAGATTGAAAAAAACAAGACATGGGAATTGGTCCCTAGACCTGAAGACAAGAATGTGATTGGAACAAAGTGGGTATTCAGAAATAAGATGAATGAACAAGGAGAAGTGATAAGAAACAAAGCAAGATTGGTATGTAAAGGATATTCACAACAAGAAGGAATTGACTATGAAAAAACTTTTGCACCTGTGGCTAGACTTGAAGCAGTGAGAATGTTTCTAGCATATGCAACTTACAAAAAATTCAGAGTGTATCAGATGGATGTGAAGTTAGCATTTTTGAATGGTGAATTGGAAGAAGTCTACATTGAGCAGCCTGAAGGTTTTCCTCTGACACAAGAAGGAGATATGGTATGTAAGTTAAAGAAAGATTTATATGGATTAAAACAAGCACCTAGAACCTAGTATGCAAGATTGGATAAGTATTTATTGAAATTGGGATTTATAAAAGGAACATCAGATAATAACTTATATAAAAAAGAAATTGAGAATGGTTTGTTGGTTATAGTTATATTTGTTGATGATATTATCTTTGGAGGAGAAGATGAAGCTAGTGACAAATTTGCAGATGAAATGAAGACTGAATTTGAGATGAGCATGATTGGAGAAATGAAATATTTTTTGGGATTACAGATAACACAAAGCAAGGAAGGTATATTTGTAAGTCAGACTAAGTATTTAAATGAATTATTGAAAATATTTGGAATGGAAGATTCTAAACCTGTTGGAACACCTATGGTAACTAGACATAAGTTATCTAGCAAAGATGAGACACCAGCAGTTGACCAGAAAAAGTACAGATCTATGATTGGAGGATTGCAGTACTTGACACATACAAGACCTAATATAGCACATTCAGTGGGGATTGTAGAAAGATTTCAAGAAGAACCTAGAGAATCACATTATGCAGTAGTAAAGAGGATACTGAGATATCTGAAAGGAACAATGTATTATGGATTATGGTATGAAAATTCTGATGATTTTACTTTATGTGCCTATAATGATGTAGATTGGGGAGGCAGTGTTGATGACAAGAAAAGCACCAGTGGTGGAGCCTTTTTTCTTGGAGGTAAATTGGTCTCTTGGCTATGTAAGAAGTAGAATTGTACTTCACAAAGTACAGCAGAAGTAGAATATGTTGCAGCAGCAAATAATTGTAATCAGATTATTTGGATGAAGCAGATGTTGAAAGATATTGGAATAAAGTTTGATGAGCCTATTGTTATACATTGTGATAACACCAGTATAGTGAGTATGTCAAAAAATCCTATTTTACATTCTAAGACTAAACATATTGAGATCAAGTATCATGTTGTAAGAGAGAAAGTTGCAGAAAAAGAAGTAAGATTGGAGTACATAAGTACAAAGGAGCAGATAGCAGATATATTTACAAAGCCTTTACCTAAGGATACATTTGTGTATCTAAGAGGTATGCTTGGGGTTATGCCCCAACCTATTTTTGAGAATTGATGTAGATGATTGCATCCATCCAGTGGTATATGAGCCCTATCTTTCTTCTGGATTGGATGTTGGAACTTCCTCTATGGGGGAGTTTATGAGCTGAGTCATGAGGACTCTTGTTATTGTATTCTTCTGAAAAGTGTCTTTTGACATTAACTTGTTGTTGACTTAGTGATGGAATTTATATCATTGATGTCAATGGGGGAGATATATACATGAAAAACATTGTAGATTGTATGAGAGAGCTGAATAGGAAAACGAAGCAAGATTTGATTTGATATTTTGTAGTGATGTTTCTGTATTGGATTTTTAGAACATTGGATGTTTTTCATCTATGTTGTCATCAGTGCCAATGGGGGAGATTGTTAGGAATGAATGCAAAGTGTTTTGGTAGTCATTTTGTAGCAGTTTTTGTTGCATTCATGACTTGGATTGTCATTGATGTCAACACAGTGATATTCTGGATATTAGTAGGAAAGCAAGTACAATTTTGTTTTGCACACATGTTGTATTGTAGATTGGATTTTGCATAGTTGATGGTATGTTATTTGGTGTTTTAGTAACCTATGGTTAACAGTGCAAAAAGAAATTCATTCATTTGTAAGAGTTATGAGCATTTTGGTGAAAGCAGTGTTTAGACAGTGTTTCTATGTAGCAATGTTCAGAAATCGGAGGATATCTCTTAGCTAGGATGGAATCTGATTTTGTGCAGTTAAAGGGATGTTGGAGACTCATTAATGATGATGTGGTTCATAGTGAAAACTTCGAGGACATGTTTGGAGAAAGTTACAGTAACTGGAAGCTGACAGTTTTATGTGAATTCTGTGTGTAGCGTGTAGAATTTATTATTTTGTAATTGAAGACCGACTCATTTGTAATTATTTGAGTTTGGTATATAAGAAGGAATGTTTTCATTATTTTAATGTGTACTATGAAGATTGTGATGCGAATATATGCATGAAGTGAAGAAAAGAGCTAATTCAGTGATGAAGGAAGACTTGTGAGTACAAAGATCTAGAATTGTGATCTTGTGTAGTAGACAGTGCAGTTTTGGCACAATGTGAAGGAGGTAATATATTTCATATTATTCTATTGAATAATTCTAAAATCTTTTGGACAGTGGGTTCAGAGATCTTGCCTTGAAGCTGTTTGGGCAGTGGGTCCTTCTGTCTTCCATAAACTCTTAACCGGGTTAGAATCTTTTAATAGGGATTCAAAATCTCCTAACAGGGATTTATATGTACTGAATGTATTTCATAAGACTCCTAATAGGGTCCATCCTCTAACAAGGAGCTTTCATATTAGTGCATCATTTTGTGGGCATCATTCCCACCGGGGTTTACTCTTTTCAAGAGGTTCCCTAGTTAACATATCTTGTGTTATTGTGCAATTGTGTATGATTATCTTTCTATGGTTGATTAGTACATTGATTATATTGTTTAAAGATATTGAATGGATAAATTATCTGATAATTGATTCACCCCCCCCCCCTCTCAGTTATCTTGGGGATCTTTACTTTCTAACAAAACCATCGGGTAAATCATCTTTCCCTAAGATTAAAGATATTTCAAACAAAGAGAAGGGGACTTTTTCCTTAGAAGTGCCTTATGAGCTTATTGATCATAATATTCTAAGTATGGCTACTACTATTCTTGGCAAGTTCATAGGTCCTAGTCCAAACATAGATTTGGTTAGAATCTTTGCTAAGAATAAGTGGGATCTGAAAGGACAGGTTGAAGTTACGACTATGGCCAAAGGGTTTTTGTCATTTGAGTTTTCCTGCCCTGAGGATTACTCAAAGATTCTCTATGTGGGAAACTGGTCGATGGGGAAATCCACTCTCATTCTTTAGAAATGGACCTCTAACCTTGATCTCAACAATGATTTCTTGACCCAAGCCCCGGTCTAGATAAGGCTTTCGGAACTCCCCCTAGAATACTAGCGTGAAGATGTTTTTGATGGCATTGCTAGCTCTTTTGGGGAGTTGCTATCTATTGATCCAATTATAGCAGCCAAGAAAAGACTCACCTGTGCTAGAATATGTGTAGGGGTGGTTGAAGGTTAGGATATGCCAGAAGTGATTGAGTTCCAATCAAAATTGGGGAGGCATGTGCAGCAGATAGACTACAAAAATGTGCCTTTTGCCTACTTCCATTGCAAAAAGGTAGGACACAAGGCCAAAATGTGCCCTATTTTCATAGAGAAGGAAAACGTTCGCAAGGCTCAAATCAAACAAGGAAAAAGAAAGGAGACCTAAAATCTACAAAACAGACCAAATCAAGAAGAGGGAACCAGGAAGGTGTGGAAGGAGAAAGATCCCAATGGAAAGAACCCTGAGGGAGAATCTCTAGGGGAGAGACTCAATGACAAAATGGTGAACCCTCCTAATCACTAGAGTTTGGAAGGAAATAAAATAAATGAGGACAAGGAGTGGCAATAGGCCCAGATGGAAAAAGGAAACAGTGAAAAGGGAGATGTTGAAGCCATTCCTATTATCCTAGCTTTTTTAGTTGAGGAGGGGGACAAAGGAGGTAGGGACCATCCTGAGGAATGAGAGATCATAGTGGAGGAAATCAAAGAGGAATCCTTCATTCCAGTCACCCAGGAGAGTGGGAGAACTTTGGAGGAGCAGGGCCCTTCTCAATCTCAGGAATTGAACTTAAGCAGAAGCACTTGGGTGTCTCCAAGGAAAATTAATAGAATTCTTGAGATGGTATCTGCCTCTACTCCAGGACAAATATCAAGAATGGAGGCTCTTTTTGATAGCTGCAAAGATGACAATGCGAGACCTTGGATAATAGTTAAGGAAAAGAAAAATAAAAACAACAGGGACCCATCATCGGTCTCTCCTGCTGCTACGAGGAGTAGGGCTAAAGATGACATAGGAAGTAAATCCAACACTCTAGGTAGGAAGAGCAAGAATCAAATCAAAAAGGAAGAAACAAGAAGAAATATAGTGGAAGGAAGCTAGAAAACCATCCAGGAAACATGTTCCCAAAAAAAATTATGAAGGTCATATCTTGGAACATTCCTGGACTCAATGGAATCCACAAATAGGAAATTTTTAGGAATATGATAAGGGATCATAGGCCATAAATATTTTTGATTCAGGAAACAAAAATGAAGAAGGAGAAAGTTGAAAGCATTATTTTCAATAAAGGAATGAAGACTGCAGCTACTGATTTTGAGGGTGCTTCAAGAGGTTTGTTAGTGATATGGAAGGACAACTTAAAAGTAGATATCATTTTTGATGTAGATAACATTTTTCTTATTCAATTCAAAAATCTCAAGGATCAGGAAAGCTGGTTCATTATGAATATCTATGCCCCAAACACAAAGAATGGTAGAAGACTCCTTTGGAATAAAATTTGTAATTTGATGGCCAAGTTGGGAGAACCTAAGGGTATTATTATGGGAGATTTTAATACCCCCCTTATGGCCACTAAGAAATTAGGCGGCCTCCCACCGGACCTGGACAATAGACAAGATCTAGTAGATTTGATCAATGACCTGGCCCTTATGGATGTTGAGTTAGGAGGTGGAAAATTTACTTGGTCTAATAGGAGAATTGGGATGGAATGTATTTAGGTTAGGCTGGATAGAGCCCTAATCACTTTGGATTTGGATGAACCATTATCAATGCAAACTTCCTTCTATGTCGAGACTTGGTTCAGATCACTCCCCTATTGCTCTCACCTTAGAAACTATCAATAGGAAAAAGGCTTTCCCTTTCAGATTTGAGAACATGTGGTCTGTACACCCTGGTCTTTTTGACAAAATTAGGGAATGGTGGGGTATTGATGTGCATGAAACAACTATGTATAAGGTGGCTAAAAAACTCAAAAACATTAAAATGGAGATCAGAAAGTGGAACAAAATGGACTTTGGGAACATCTTTCAATCAAAAGAAAGGATTACGACAGATCTTGCTGAGGTGTAGGAAGAGATACAGAATATGGGCTATGATGAAAGTAGGTTGAATGCTGAAAAGAATATTCTGGCTGACCTTCACAACATTGTGGGAAAAGAGGAAATTTTTTGGAGGTAGAGGTCAAGATCGGTGTCATTATAGGAAGGGGATTAAAACTCTAGATTCTTTCACCTTTCTACTATGAAACAAAGGACTGCCAATAGAATTAGTGGTATTAAAAAGGGGGATGATACTATAGGGGAAGACAAAGAGATGGCTAAGTGTTAGTCCCAGTTTGAGTCTAGTCCCTTAATTTCTATGAGTGTAGTTTCACGGTTAAACCTCATCCTTTTGTCAAAAAAAAATTTCCACCAAGTTCCGTGTCACATCTGATTTTCATTTACGTATTCCTACTAGTGTCTTTAGTCATTGAGAATTTTGTGAGTCTTGTTTTGCCTGAAAACTCTCAAACACCTAAGAATAGCCTTCAACTTTGTTCATAGTTATTCAGGGGTGTTCACATAATCCATATCATTTGTGAAAGTTTGCAGGTTGATGAAGAATGGGTTTTTCTTACCGCCAGCACTAAAAGGATTGAAACAAAATGATCTTTCATCAGAAAGATCCTTAGATATTAATATTATCATCAGAGCTATGTTGAAGGTTCCTAAATATTGAAAATCTTGAACACCTGAGAACAGCCTTGAACCCTCATGAACTCTGTTCTTTCTTGTTCGACGGAATTTGATGACATTAGAGAAGGAAAGCGAATCTGAAGACAGCCACGTAGTGGGACCCATGAGGAATGGCATTAAATGCTAATTAAGAATGGAACTTGTTAAGTACGTCCCAGATTTCTATGATAATTATTAAAAGTAATGGCCTCGGGACTTGTTTAAGTCATCATTAAGGCCACTTGTTTAAAGTGTCAAATCAAATCCATGCAACATTCATTATGGAGGATTTGTAATTAATTCAGGTGCTCTCAAAGTCTTATTTAAATTTTATCTTTCCTTTTCTTCCTTCAGTCACTTAAGTTTGTCTAAAAAAAAGGTTGGTGCGCGGAGATAGAATTTGGGAGCTTCATGGTCAGGTTATCTATAGAAACAAGGTGAGTCTGGCTGTTACTCCTGTGATATTTACAAATTTCATTATCAGCGACGAGAATCAAAAATTATTTTTCACAGTATGAAGTAAATTTTTCACATGTTTGGCAATACTTCCAGTCTAGTTTGTGATAGTCCTATAATATCAGACACTGACCTAGAAGGTTATGATATCGAAGATTTGTCTTACCACCTTTTGAATTCTCTAGAGGGTACCCTAGCCCTGGAAATTTTGCATAGTGGCTTGTGTTCTGTAGCTACCTTCCCACTCGCTGTTGTTTGTCCTGAGCTAATTCTTGAATGCATACAGAATTATGATGCTCAGACTGAGTCAATAAAAAAGAAGGATGGTAGTGTCTTCATACCTATGAAAATGGAACTAGTTGCGCAGGCATTGCAAATCCTAGAAAAAGACTTTTCTACTTTCTCCCCTACACAGTCTATTGTAAAGTTCAATGAGAGAAGAGAGGCTATCCTTACTTCCATAGCTAAGAGCTGGTTGTTGAATCCACAAAGAGGGGGTTCCCGTTCACCCAAGAAGTTTAACAAGACTCATGTCCGCCCTTACATTAGTGACCTTATGGTGATGTTGCATAGGGTGAGAGGAGCTCAGGTGGCTTACCTATTTTCTGACTGGATGTATTTCTATGTTCAAATTATTTTAGAAGGAACCCAACTCCTTGATTGGGTTGAATTAATTGCATGTTCTCTGAGAGAACAACTCAATACTTCCAAATTGACTGGTAGCAGTTTCTTCATGTCTTCATACCTCATGTATTGCCTAGCCTATAGTAGATCATGGCCTAGATTGCCACATGAACCCTGGGTTGCAGATATGTGTGTATGAAATTTATCCACTTCTGTAGAAAAATAAAGTTGTTGAAAACTACAGGAGAGTGCATGACACATTTTTGGGTAAACTGTACTTTGAACTGGTTGGTTTGATTAATAAAAGGGTTAGTTTACAGGTCCAAGCTTTGGTAACAAAGTATGAAAGCTATTATATTTAGTTTCCTAGATTTACATATATCAGGATTGGGGGTTTTGAAGACTAGCCACTGAGATTACCTAGATATGCTTTTGATTGTTTTATCTTAGCTGAGATTTTGTCGATAGCTTTCCACAGTGTTCAAAAGATTTCTTCCTAAAGAAGAATGGGTTAAAGCCTTCCCTGTTACATTGGGTTGATTTTCATGTAGGACCATGGCTAATGCAGTCAACATTGGGTGTGATATTCATCATTTTAACTTCAAGTTCTATACTAAGAGGGTGGGAGTTGATAATAAGAACTATGCCAGCAGTGTTCTGGGTCTTAGAGCACACATGTTCCCTATACCCCACTTAGAAGATTTCTGGGAAGACTATTTTGACGAATCATAGATAGAGGAAAGAGAGCATAGCAGGCTGTGCATTTCACAAATCCAATCCATGATATTACAGATTAATGTGGATGGAGTAACTGATGATGGTTCAAACTTGATTGACCCTGATTACAAGAAATCTGTTGAGAAAAGTGACCTTGTTAGAGACTGGTCCAAGGATGAGGATGATAACATTGAGAAATGAAGTTCCTGTGTTGTCCGCTTGAATAATGAATGGCTACAAAGGAGAAGAAAGTAGAAAGAATTTAGTTTAGAAAAAGAAGAAGTTCCATGTACTTTTTTACATTCTCCTATTTCTATTTCTAATTCTCCTACCCAAATTGAAAATGCAGGATCTTCTGAGAAGTCTTTAGTCAAAACTGCAAAGAAGAAAGTTGTAGCTGTATCTTCTCCAGCTGTTCTTTCACAAAGGGTTACAAGGTCCAGGACCAAGTCAAAGACCAAGAAAAACATGGCTCAGGAGGAAACCCTAACGATAAATTTTCATGAGGACAAGATGGATGATATGAGTTTCCACATATCTAAAAATGAGCAAGTAGAGAAGGATCTTTTTGATCTAGATGATGCCACACTGGAGGTAATTGCCACACCAGCAAAGACACCGGAGTAGTCCATAGGTCCTGGAGTTACACTCCCATGGCCACTATCTATGGTGAGTAAGAAACGCAAATTATTTCCTGCATCTATTCTTGTTAAAGATATAGTGAGTAAATATGTTCAGAAAACTCCCATGGATAAAAAGGTAAAAAGCATAGCCCAAATGTTCACAGATGAGAAAAATGGAAAGTGGACAGCTAAGGTTGCAACTTTCAAACCCAAAGAGGGCAAAGAAGATGAACAAGAAGTCAGTGTAGAGGCTTTTGAAATCACTAAGGTGGAATTGGGCAATATGGATCGCGCTGATAAAAATAATTTGTTCAAGGAAACAACACAATAGATGCTAAATTCATTCTGGTAGGAAGAAAAGGAGAAAAGGGAATTGAAGCAAATGATTGTGACATTGTCACAATTTATTAATACCTTCTGTAGTTTTGATGCTACTCCATTAGTGTAGGCTCCTTAGATTTTTAACCCAGAATCTGTTGAGAGTAAAAACTTCTTGAACCAAGTATAGAGAGGCTGAGCCTTGGCGGTTTCTGTAGATGAATGGATCAATGAAATTGTTAAAAGTGGTTCTAAGTATCTCAAGGATGCTCATGACGTTTTACATGATACAAAAATTCTAATAGGAGAATTACAAGCACAAAGACAAGTGTGGGAGAGAGAGGAAGAAAAATGGTTTGGAGCCATGTCTAAGCTTTTAGAGATAGAAAAATATGGATACATAAAGTTCTGTATAGAGCAGGCTGTCAAGTCACATGATGAATCTACCTTCTTCATTCTTAGGAAAAATGTGAGCTAACATCTCAACACCATAAGGAGCACTATCTCACAGAATAAGGATAGTGAGCATGAAATTAGTCAACTACAAAAAGCAATGATTACTGAGCTTAAAATAATCAATTTTTCTTATGCCTACACAGTTACCTTGGGAGAACAAGAACAAAAAATAGCTCTAGTAGTGTTTGAGAACACTATGAAGAAATTCAAAGATAAGACCAACCCTAAATCTTGAAATCTTACACAGATAGCCAGGATTGAATCAATGCTATACCTTGGCATGGATCAGTTTCCCTTGACAATTGAGAAGGTCAGGAAATCTAGGTGGACAAAGGAAGTAGTAATGATAAGGATAGTGAACCTGAAGGTTCCCCATATGCAGCTTGCAAAAGAATTTCTTTAGGCATACAAACATTAGGAGGTGGCAAAATCCATTGCAGCTGGAGGAGGGACTCCCATGGAAGATGAGGAACATGATGCTGACAAAGAAGCTGATCTTGAAATTTAAGCTATGTTTTAACTATCTAGAAACTCTAAGGGCCAGGTGTCCTCTTTTGCTTTGGTTACTCTTAACTATTTTAACCGAAAGGTCGGGTTTTTCTGGAGACCTCTCAGTTTTGCAAAACTATAAGTAGTTTAGTAGTTTAGTAGTTTAGTAGAAAGGGTTAGAAATTTTGGGAAGAAAAAATGTGATTTTACTTTTAAAGTTTCTTTCAATCTCAAAAAACTTTTCTGATATATCAAGTATGCTGTAAAAGGATTTAGATATTATTGTATGTTTTTGTCTATGTTGCAAGAACAATTATGATATCAATCGTATTCTAGTTTTAGATCTGTGTAATTTGAATTGAATGAATTTATATCCTGTTATGATATTTATATTCATTCCTAGTTTTCAGCAATAGATTTTTATCAACTTCTTGAAAGATAACAACAGTTTGATTCACACTTCATTTGATCCAGTTATTTTATTTTATTTCAAATCTATATTGAAAATAGAAAACTGTGATTGCTATTTTTATTTATAGTTAGTCTGTTCTTTAAAAGTGTTTGTAGAACACTAGTCATCTAAAGAATGACATAGTGGCCTTAGAAGCTTTCAGGTTAAAAGCTAAATTGAAACACTCAGTTAAAAGAATTTTCTTGAAGATCTATTTAGGGAGCTCTACCTAAATTTAAAATTTAGAGGGAACTGACTTTATTCAGCAGTTACCCAACTGTTGGTAGAGATTTGTCTTTAAAGGGTGATAGAGTGTGTTTCCAAAAGACAAAAACAAAGACTAAATCTGTTTACCAATAGATTTTTGGTGACTCTACTAGGGAACGAATAAGTAAGCCAGTGCCTTTATTTGGTTTAAATGTGTAACTATGGTATTACCTACTGATAGAATACATGGTCAAGTTAAACTTCCCCGAGTCTTGCAACTTGGTCTAGACTTTCATGACACTCAGGAGGACATTATTGCAGACTTAAATAGCTTGGCTTGGAAAGTGAAAGCAAGTAATGAACAGTATTAGCAAGTTCAATTAGTTTTAGAAGAAGAAGAGGAAATTGGCGAATGGTTGAGAGGCATTCCAGTTTCCCAAGAAGCTGCAGTAGTTGAAAGAGCTATACCAAGGCCATAAAACTAACTTACAATTGATTGTTGAAACAGTGATTGAAGATCACATGAAAATTAGTTGTATAGATATACAATATGTTAAATCAGTATTATGTTGTCATTGATGTCAACTAGTTTCTTATTAGTTTGACAATACTTATCTTGTAAGTTATCATTACTGAGACATCTGAAGAATGGTGAAAGAAGGTCACAACAGATAAGGATAAGGAATGCATTGGATAACTTGTTGATGAGTCTTTAATCTCATTATATTGACTTTAGTATGTTGTATTCATCTATTATGGAGAAAGGAACTAAAAGACACAAAGCAGTGATGGTCGGTAAAAGAGAACAGTTTAATGTTTACCAAGATCCTCAGTGTAAACACCGACGATAGTATACACCGATGCAGTGTGTTGTATACCGAGCACAAGTTTAACCGATGAAGGGTTACTGACACATTTCTTAGTTAACCAAGGAGAATAGAAAAACATTTAATGATATTATCAACTAGATAATTTGATGGCAAAACTGATGAGCTGGATTCGCATGATTTCAAGGTGAAAAGTCAAAGTTTGTTACAAGGATCTACGACTAACAAAATTCAAGGAAGATCTGACGAAGGAGATTGAAATGTGTTGATGACACATCAGCTGAGGAAGTTTAAAGCGGCAAAATCAGTGGATATGATTAAGCAGCAAGATCTGATGGATGAAAATAAAACGGCTTACATGTTTATTTAAAGAAAAAATCATAGAAGAAAAAAGAGGAGATACTGCAGAAGCTGAGCATGAACTAGCATTCATGCATTTCTGATCAAATAGGTTACTGAACCGAGATGCACAATGAACAAATCGAGCTACACAGAGCACATAACTGATTATTTGTAAGTGATATTGATATTAGATCTGAAGTGATATATTGGTCAGAAAACATTGTTGAGCATAACACTGATCTACAACTACAATTTGTTGTATTAAGGTAGATCAACCTACTGTTACTTTCTAATAATTGTAAATAGTGAAAATCTCTTAACCGAGTGGACTTTTAAGTCTTATTTGTGTTTCATCCTGACAAGTGAAATATTTTTATCCTGTAAATCAGCATAGTGAGTGACATAAGATTGAGAGATAACTTCTAGTGCAAAATCCTCTAACCAGGTCACACCTAACAATGTGTATTGTAACCTTTAACAGGGTTGGGTCCTCACAGGCCTCACTTCAGAAGAGTGAAATTTTTGGGTTGCCAATTCCCTAGTGGTTTTTTCCTTAATGGGGTTTCCACATTAAATCATTGTGTTATGTGTTTATTGTGATGATTGTTTATTATCATACTTTACATTTTTAGCTATTTGATTTGGTCGGTAACTACTAAAGAGCTTTAACTGAAGATCGGTAAAAACACTGACAGTGAAACATATATATTTTCACCGACTAACAGAAATTAGAGAAACAATATTTTGGATTACTCATTTTTGTTTTGGAACTTGGATAACTGATTCACCCCCCCTCTCAGTTATTCTAACAATTGGTATCAGAGCTGTTTGGTTGCTTGAAATAGAGTTTTAAGGACTTGAGCTTAAATATCACAAAATGAGTAAGAGGGAAGTGCCTAGACTGAACAAAGACAACTTCTCAGTATGGCAATAGAGAATGAAATTGCATATAGCTGGAATTGGTGGAGATGCACTACATTTTATGAAAACTGGCTATAGAAAACCAACTGGTCCTCTAACTGTGGAACAACTAAAAGACAAGCATGATCACAACGTAGAAATGATGGAACTTGTTGTTGCCTATACCGACGCTGAATTTGAAGAAATCAAAGGATTAACTACTGCTAAGGCAATGTGGGATAGATTAGAGCAAGTATACAATGGTAACACATCTTTCAAAAGAGCTAGAGCAGAAAGCTTAAGAGGTTAATTCGATGAAATGAGAATGAAAGAGGGAGAAAATATTGTTGAAAATTCAAATAGAATTAAAGAGGTTGTTTATGCTATATGAGCTTCTGATGGAGTAATTGAAGAAGAGACTATAATCAGAAAAATCCTCTGAACCCTGCTACCTATCTATGCAATCAGAGTATCGGCAATTCATGAGAACCGAGACACATCCAATCTTACACTTGATACTTTGGTCGGTAAGCTTACTACTTTTGAGTTGAACAATTTTGATAATAGTGTTGTACCTTCTATTGAGTCTGCTTTCATGTCTTCTCTGAAGATTAGGAAATCTAGCAAGAAAAATTAAAATAATAATGACACTGATACTGATGATGACCTTGATGAGCTTGAAGCATTAATGGCTAGAAGATTACCGAAAGGTAAAGGGAGCTATAGAGGTAAGTTACCCTTGGCATGCTTTAATTGTAAGGAAGTAGGTCATATTATTGCTAGATGTCCCCAGAAAAGAAATGATGATGATGAACTAAGAGATAAATCTGAAGGAAGTTATGGGAGGAGATTAACAGAAGCTACCGACACAGTAATAGAAATGACCGAAAGGACAAAGGTAAAAAGGCTTGTTATATAGCTGAAAATACTAACTCTAAGTCTGATTCTGATGATGAAGAGGTAGTGTTTGTTGCAATGAAGGAAGATTCAGAAGATGAAAACCAAGATGAATCTGCCTTGATCTCACAGATAAGAAAGAATGAAACATGGATCATTGACAGTGGCTGCACAGATCATATGATAGGTGATGTAGATAAATTTGATGAATTAGTTGAATATAATGGTGGATCTGTAAGAATGGGAAATGATGCCCCATGCACTGTGAAAGGTAAAGGTACCCTTGTAATTAATGATAGAATAAAATGTGAGAATGCTTACTGGGTATATGGACTTAATTACAATCTTTTGAGTGTGGCACAGCTAAACAATCCAGGCCACAAATTGGTGTTTGAAAATAAAAAGGTGAAAATCTATGAAAATGATGGAAGACTTGTTGGGACTAGTACTCAAACCAGAGGTAATCTTTTTCAACTTGATATTGATGAGTCTTCTTGCCTACTTATGAAAGATGAAGATGCTTGGCTATGGCACAAGAGATTATGTCATGTAAACTTTGATAATATGATCAAAATCAATAAAAAGAAGAGAGTTAGAGGATTACCTAACTTATCTAAGCCTGATCATACTTTATGCCATGAATGTCAGAAAGGGAAAATGACCAAATCTAGTTTTAAGAGTAAGGACTTCTCAACAAAGAAGATTCTTGATTTGGTTCATACAGACTTATGTGGACCTATGAGAACTCAAAGCTACTATGGTGATAGATACTTTATTCTCTTTGTTGATGATTACACTAGATTGATGACTGTGATGTTTTTGAAGGAAAAGTCTGAAGCTTTCAAACTATTTAAATGGTATAAGGCTAAAGTTGAAAAGGAAACTGGAAAGGAAATCAAATGTCTTAGATCAGATAGAGGTGGTGAATTTATATCTTGTGAATTTACTAACTTCTGTAATGAGCATGGAATCCAAAGGTAGGTGTCAGCACTGAGAACCCCTCAATAGAATGGTATTGCTGAGAGAAGAAACATATCAATAATTGATTGTGCTAGGACATTGATGATACAAAAGAATGTTGCTCAGAAATTCTGGAGAGAAGCTGTGAGCACTGCAGTCTATGTGCTTAACTAAGTATAGTTGAAGAAAGACACCAACCGAACACCATATGAACTTTGGTTTGGACACAAGCCCAATGTAAGTTACTTTAGAATCTTTGGAAGTAAGTGTTTTATTCTAAAAAATGATAGGAATGGTAAGTTTGATTCCAAAGGAGATGAAGGAATATTTTTAGGATATTCTGCCCAAAGCAAAGCTTACAAATGTCTGAACAAGGTGACTAATAAAATTGTTGAAAGTGTGAATGTTTGTGTTGATGAATATGATGATAAGATCATAGATGAGTAGATGAAGGAACTAGAAGATTATAGATAGTTCACTTACTATGAGTTTCCTGAGTTTCAACCGAGGACACCATAGACTGCTGCAACCGGCCAATAGATAAATAATGTACCACAACTAACAGAACCGACTGAACATACCGATGATCAAGGAGGAGCTCCTGAGCAAGCTAATGAACCAAAATAGAATGCACAGCAGGATGCACAAGATAGAAGATCTAGGATACTGGCAAGATTTGTCAAAAGACATCATCCTGAAGGTCAGATTATTGGAAACAAAGATGTTGGAATGCAAACAAGAAGCGAAACAAGATGAGGTACTTGCTTAGTTTGTGAATTTGAACCTAAGAATGTACAAGTTGCTTTGGATAATGAAGAATGGGTCAAAGCAATGACTGAAGAGATTGAGCAAATAGAAAAGAATCAGACTTGGACCTTAGTACCCTGACCTAAAGATAAAAATGTTATTGGTACTAAATGGATTTTCAGAAATAAGCTGAATGAAAATGGAGAAGTGACAAGAAATAAAGCAAGACATGTATGTAAAGGATATGCGCAAGAAGAAGGAATTGACTATGGTGAAACATTTTCACCTATTGCAAGACTTGAGGGTGTCAGAATGCTACTGGCATATGCTGCATATAAGAAGTTTAAGGTATACCAAATGGATGTCAAGTCTTCTTTCTTGAATGGAATACTTGAAGAGGAGGTCTACATTGAACAACCTGAAGGATTTGAAGATCCAGACAACTGAGATATGGTTTGTAGACTGCACAAAGCATTGTATCGACTAAAAAAAGCACCGAGAGCATGGTATGAAAGGTTGCACACCTATCTGTTAAGTATTGGCTTTATCAGAACAAGTGATAATATTAATTTGTATATGAAAGGTAACACTGATGATACTATTATCATAGCTGAAATATTTGTTGATGATATAATTTTTGGAGGTAGAGATATTGTATGTAAAGCATTTGCTGATGAGATGCAAAAGGAATTTGAAATGTCTATGTTCAGAGAGATTAAGTTCTTTCTAGGACTACAGGTGATTCAGCATAGTGATGGAATCTTCATCACTTAATCAAAATACATAAAGGAGGTATTGAAGACATTCGACATGGAAGATGCAAAACTGGTGGGAACACTGATGGCTATTGGATGTAAGTTGACAAAGGAAGATGAGACTACCGAGGTAAATCAAACACTTTACCGATCCATGATTGGTAAGCTGATGTATGTAGTTCACAGTAGACCGGATATAGCTCATGTTGTTGGAATAGTTGCAAGATTTTCTACAAATCCCAGAGAATCACATATGATAGCAACAAAAAGGATATTGAGATATCTTAAGAAGACAAAAGATTATGGTTTATGGTATTCAAGAGATGGAAAGTTTGAACTAAAAGTGTATACCGATGCTGACTGGGCTGGTAATGTGGATGACAAAAAAAGTACAATTGGTGGAGCATTTTTCTTTGGAGACAGACTTGTAACTTGGACAAGCAAGAAGCAGAGTTGTATTTCTCAGTCAACAGCTGAAGCTGAATATGTTGCTGCTGCAACAAACTGCTCCAATATAGCCTATATCAAGCAAGTGTTGGAAGGTATGAATGAGGTGATCACTTTTCTAGTGACTATATATTGTGACAACACTAGTGCTATAAACATATCAAAGAATCTGGTAATGCACTCAAAAACAAAGCATATATCAATTAAGTATCATTACTTAAGGGAACAAGTGTAGGAAAAGCAAGTTAAACTGGAGTTTGTTACATCAAAAGAACAACTTGCAGACATTTTTACAAAGCCTCTACCGAAAGACACTTTTGACTACTTGAGGAATAGACTTGGGGTCTGTCCCCTGTCTATCGGTGACTAAGGTGATCTAGAATGCTGCATCAGCCTATTATATCAGAAGATCACTCATGTTGATGCTAACATAGATCGCACTTTGATTAAGTTCAAGGTTGTGATTAAGTTTGAAGAACAGATGGAGATATTAGTATATTGAGATACAATGAAGAGGTTTGGACAAGACTGATGTTTGTTTATTTTGTTCATTTGGCATTATTGTCAAAGGGAAAGAATAGGAAAATATGAATGAGAGAAAGGAAGAGAATCTGTACTGTAAAGATAAAGGGTGAGAATACTGAACAGGAAGAGTTAAGGATGAACTATCTAAGGGAGAGCTTATGACAGATAGAGTTGTAGAGTATATGTTTGGTATGTGTTTGGTACATTCATATTATTTGAGTTGCCATCAATGCCAAAGGGAGAGATTGTTGAACCTACAACTGACTTACAACTGATTGTTGAAACAGTGATTGAAGATCACATGAAAAGTAGTTGTATAGATATACAATATGTTAAATCAGTATTATGTTGTCATTGATGTCAACTAGTTTCTTATTAGTTTGACAATACTTATCTTGTAAGTTATCATTACCGAGACATCTGAAGAATGGTGAAAGAAGGTCACAATAGATAAGGATAAGGAATGCATTGGATAACTTATTGATGAGTCTTTGATCTCATTATATTGACTTTAGTATGTTTTATTCATCTATTATGGAGAAAGGAACTAAAAGACACAAAGCAGTGATGGTCGGTAAAAGAGAATAGTTTAATGTTTACTGAGATCCTTAGTGTAAACACCGACGATAGTATACACCGATGTAGTGTGTTGTATACCAAGCACAAGTTTAACCGATGAAGGGTTACTGACTCATTTCTTTGTTAACCGAGGAGAACAGAAAAGCATTTAATGATATTGTTGACTAGACAATTTGATGACAAAACTGATGAGCTAGATTCAGATGATTTCAAGGTGAAAAGTCAAAGTTTGTTACAAGGATCTACGGCTAACAAAATTCAAGGAAGATCTGAGGAAGGAGATTGAAACGTGTTAATGACACATCAGCCGAGGAAGGCTAAAGTGGCAAAATCAGTGGATATGATTAAGCAGCAAAATTTGATGGATGAAAATAAAATGGCTTACATGTTTATTTAAAGAAAAAATCAAAGAAGAAAAAAGAGGAGACTGCAGAAGCTGAGCATGAGCTAGCATTCATGCATTTCTGATCAAACAGGTTACTGAACCGAGCTACAGAAATTGAGCTGCACAATAAACAAACCGAGCTACACATAGCATAGAGCTGATTGTTTATAAGTAATATTGATATTAGATCTGAAGTGATATATTGGTCAGAAAACATTGTTGAGAATAACACTGATCTGCAACTGCAATTTGTTGTATTTAGGTAGATCAACCTACTGTTACTTTCTAATAATTGTAAATAGTGAAAATCTCTTAACCGAGTGGACTTTTAAGTCTTATTTGTGTTTCATTCTGACAAGTGAAACATGTTATCATGTAAATCAGCACAGTGAGTGACATAAGATTGAAAGATAACTTCTAGTGCAAAATCCTCTAACCAAGTCAAACCTAACAATGTGTATTGTAACCTTTAATAGGGTTGGGTCCTCATAGACCTCACTTTAGAAGAGTGAAATTTTTGGGTTGTCGATTCCCAAGTGGTTTTTCCCTTAACAGGGTTTCCATGTTAAATCATTGTGTTATGTGTTTATTGTGATGATTGTTTATTATCATACTTTACATTTTTAGCTATTTGATTTGATGGGTAACTACTAAAGAGCTTTAATTGAAGATCAGTAAAAACACTAACAGTGAAACATATATATGTTCACCGACTGATAGAAATTAGAGAAACAATATTTTGGATTACTCATTTTTGTTTTGGGACTGGGATAATTGATTCACCCCCCCTCTTAGTTATTCTAACAGGCAAATGGTTAAGAGGTATTCCAGTTGCCCAAGAAGCTGCAGTAGTTAAAAGACTATACCAAGGCCATAAAATCGTCAAGCTGGATTCAGGACCATATACTAGATCTCAAAGAGAAGTGGGAATCTTTGATAGTGTCTTTGAAGAATTGAGAAATCTTGAAACCACAAAGGCTCATCCCTTCAGGAGAAAATCCCAAAGCAGACATTCTTCCCCTCAAAGAGAAACTTTCAAGTCCTCTTCTAAAACCTGTGATTGGCAAGCTTTAACCTTGTCAGGAACTCAAGCTCCACCTCTCCAAACTATTTTTCTGACAATTATCATGGCTCAACCATGGGGTGATGTAGTTGGACCCTTAGCTTTGGCTCAACATCATGCTCTTCCTAAAGGTGCCAAAGATGTTCTTCCAAAGTTCACCGGAGATAGTACAGTGTCTGTAGAAGAACACTTTAATGCTTTCAATGTGGCCACTGCTATACTAGCTATTCAAACTGAAGATGTAGTAGTCAGAATTTTTGTCCAAACCCTCACAGAAAGGGCTACGGAGTGGTTTGGACATCTACCTGCTAGATCTATAGCTGATTGGAGCTCCATGAAACTTGCCTTTGAAAGGTGTTTTAAAAGCATTGATGATGAGCATTCTTTACTAGCTCAACTAACATAGATGAAAAAGGAAATTCATGAACCTATGAGAGATTATGTGGCAAGGTATAATAAGGTTGTCCATAAAATCCCTACAGCTAAGAGGCCCACTCTTGAAAATCAACAATGTTTCTTTGTCAATTCTATGCCCCCTGATATTAGTTTTCATTTAAGAAGAAGCAAGCCAGCAGACCTGGCAGCAACCCAAGCTCAGGTGACTAAGTTGGAAGATGATCTTATTATAGCTGGAAAGTGGAAGAAAGATCTCCAAGTTCAGTCTTCTCAAGCCTCAACTTCTTCCTCAGATTCGGTAGTTCAAAGATTGATGAATGATGTTATAGCCTTAAAGAGACAATTACCCAAACAAGGAGTAGCTTACTCCCCTATGTCGTAGGACTCTAACAGAAGACCGCCAGTACAATACCATAATAAAACTCCTCTTTTATCTTCAACTCAACCTAGATTGGCTATTGAGGCACCTTCCAGAGATGGAGTTATGTGTTCTTTTCACTTAACAACAAATCATGATGGCGATACATGTCCTGATATGATGAGACATATGCAAATGAAGGTAACCCCAGATGTATTAGGAGAAATGAAGGTTGAAGAAGTATTTCAAGAGCAACCTGGTGACTCTAGCTCATTTTACCTAGAATACAAATCAGACTCAGAAAGAGAAGATATTTTGGACACTCTTGAAGATTCAACCTATGCTATGCTTACCTATAATCAAAAGTCTTCTAATTCCAGTCCTTCGTCATCAGCTACTACCAACAAAAGTAAAGAACCTGTAAGTAATCCTCCCTTCTCCAATGTAAAACCTTCAGAATTCAAAATATTGCAAAAGGTGCTAGAGTCCCTTCCTTTGATATAGTAGAATTTTGTCAATCTTCCGCTATCCAAATTTTGCCTGTTGAATATCTAAGGTTAAATCTGAAAGAACTTGACAAGTTGGTTCAATATGTTAAAGGTGATACTCCTAATACCTCGCATGCTAATCAATGCACAATAAATCAAGCTGATGATTTGGTTCAACCTCCCTTAGTGGTTCTCCCTACAAGCAGTAACCAAAATAATTCCTCTAATGCCTCCACTTCAGAAGCCAAGTGTGATATACATGAACCCACGAAACTTGAACCTTTCTATATTTCCCTGCTCCTCAACGGTCTTAAATTGAGCAATTGTATCATTGACTCTGGAGCATCTGATAATATCATGCCATCCTCTATTGCTAAAGCCCTTGGCCTGACTTTGACAAAAATTATCAGGAGATGCTTTTTGATGGATGATAACCAAGTACCTCTAGTAGGTCAAGTAAAAGATGCCCAAGCTGTTCTAGCTGCTCATCCAGATAAGAGATTAAAACTAACAATTTTAGTGGCTGATATTCCAGCAAGTTATAGGATGCTTTTGAGTAGGACCTTTTGCAGAGATATGGGTGGTGAGATTAAGATGGACTGGTCCGAGGCAGTCATTCTCGTTGGGAAGAAAAGGGTAAAGTTGGTACCAAAGGCAAAGAATAAATACACCGTCTTTCCTTCAGATAATCCAAAAGCTCAGATTTTATATTAGGAGTGTGAATTCGAGAATTACCTAATCATGGCAGATCTAGTCTCTTCTATTCCAAAGGGTCAAGATGAGGTAGCTCAGATATGGTCAATGGAGTTTGATGGTAGTTGTGCCAATGTGGGATCAGGAGCTAGAGTTGTTCTTAAAAGTCCTAATGGAGAATGTTTGCCTTTTTCTTTTAAGTTGGATTTTAAGAACACTAACAACACTGCTGAGTATGAAGCTTTTTTGTTAGGCCTATAGGAAGTGAAAGCTCACGAGATCATGGCCCTCATCGCAAGAGGGGATGCTAAATTAATTGTTAAGAAAGTCAAGGGGCAGTTCACAGTAAAAAATGAACGACTTAAACATTATAGAGATTTGGTCTAGAAAGAGATTGAAGCTTTTGATGCCTTTTCTATAGAGGCTATTCCAAGGAGTTTGAATTTGAGGGCAAATTCTTTAGCTATTTCAACTTTTTTATTGCTTCCCCACCTTGATTTCAAAACTAGCACTTATAAGATAGAAATGATTTACAGACCAGCAGTTCCTAATAATGTGGAACATTTGCAGGTTTTTAAAAGTGATGCTAGTATTAAAGATTTCATGACTTGTGTAGAAGTCTTTGCATCCACTTATTTTGAAGGGTCAAGTGAAATACATGGAGAATCAGTCTCTGAAGATCAAATGTCAGATGAAGTCATATAGTTAAAAGGTAATAAAATTCCTAAAGGCTTGGTTACACTTGAAAACTTATTTTCTAGAAAAGATGATAGTTTTATTACCAGGAAAGGAAGTCCTCACTCTGAGACACTTAAAGAGTATGATAAGATTGACATTGGGGATGAAACACAGCCTAAATGGATAAGCATAGGGAAAACTCTTTCCTCACAAGAAAAAGGGAGACTTCAGTCTTTGTTGACATCTTTTTCAGATGTCTTTGCATGGAACTATGATGACTTGAAGGATTTCAGAGGTGGAAGTTTCAGTAATAATATTCCCCTTAAACCAAAATGTAAACCTTTCAAACAAAAAGTTACGTAGTTATAATCCTAAGGTGTCAGAAGCTATACTGAGAGAAGTAGACAAAATGTTGAAAGCAAGGATTATTTTTATCCAATTCACCACTCAACTTAGATAGAAAATATTGTTCCGGTGAGAAAAAAGAATGGTGAGATAAGGATTTGTGTTGACTTTCACAATC
The DNA here is from genome assembly GCA_027943335.1 of Chamaecyparis obtusa. NCBI lineage: Eukaryota > Viridiplantae > Streptophyta > Pinopsida > Cupressales > Cupressaceae > Chamaecyparis > Chamaecyparis obtusa. The sequence continues at coordinate 788,019 of BSBK01008673.1, read as the reverse complement.
TGAATCAAGCAAGCCTGAAAGATAACTATGCTATACCAAAAATGGAACATGTGTTACAGACAGTAGCTGGATCTGAGATGATGACCATGCTGGATGGATTCTCAGGGTACAATCAAGTCAATGTGACAGAAAATGATAAGCACAAAATTGCCTTTACCACGCCTTGGGGGACATTCACGTATAATAGAATGCCCTTCGATCTAATTAATGCTTGGGAAACTTTCTAGAGGGCTATGGATTCATCCTTTGCTGATATGAAGAATAGAATCATTTTTATATACCTGGATGACTTAACAGTCTATTCCCGTAGATGAAAATATCATCTCAGAGATTTGCGTTTAGTTCTCCAGAGGTGTCGGGACCACGGTATCTCTCTTAATCCCAAGAAATCCATCTTTTGTGTGACGAAAGGTAAGTTGTTGGGTCACATAGTTTCTAAAGAAGGGATAAGAATAGATCCTAAAAGGGTAAAAGCCATTCAGCAGCTAAGTCTTCCATCAACAAGAACTGGCGTGAAGTCTTTTTTTGGGTAGATTAATTTTCTACGGGCTTTTGTGCCAGATTTTTCTGAGCTTACTAGGCACATTGTGGGAATGATGAGTGAGAAACAACCTTTTAAATGGAATAAAGCCAGTCAGAAAGCTTTCAAGGAAATTAAAGATGTTGTATAAAATGCTCCTTCCTTAGTGCATCTAGATTATAGAAAAGACTTCATCATTTATTGCTATGCTTCCGATCACTCTCTATCCGCAATGCTTACTCAAAGAAATGATATGGGAAATGAAGTGCCTATTGCTTTCATGAGTACTCCCCTAAAGAAGCATGAAATGAAGTACTCAGTCATTGAAAAACAAGCCTTTGCAGTTGTTAAAGCTATTAAATAGTTTAGATTTTACATTCTTCATTCACATTCTGAAGTTTTCATTCTTGATTCTACTGTAAAAAGTTTACTTCAACAGTAAGAAATAACAATCAATAAGAGAGCAGCTTGGGTGACTAAGATACAAGAATATGATTTGACAATAAAGCCAACAAAACTAGTCAGGGGAAGAGGATTATGTAAATTCATAGCTGAAAGTCTAAAGCAAGAAGAGGAGCCTAGAGATGGAGTATCACAAGCATTACTGGTAAGCCTAACAGATCCTTGGTTTTGTGATATTGCTTATTACTTAACTTACGATGAATGTCCTTCCCATCTAACACCGAAGGAAAGACATAACCTTGGGTTACAAGTAGATAAATATGTAATATGGCAAGGTTCGCTATTCAAAAGAGGGGTGGATGGGACTTTCCTTAGGTGTGTTGATAAGGAACGACAAACACAACTGTTAAAAGCCTTTCATGAAGAGGCCTGTGGGGGTCATTTTTCTTCTTCGGCTACTGCTTTCAAGATCCTATGTAATTGTTTTTACTAGCCAGGTATGTTTAAAGATGCTTATGCTTTCGTCAGAAGCTATGAAAAGTGTCAGTTATTCACTGGGAAACCTCAGCTAGCTGCCTTACCTCTGAAACTAGTTATAGTTGAAGAACCATTTAAGCAATGGGGGCTTGATTTTATAGGTCCAGTAAATCCTTCTTCCAGTGCTGGTGACATTTATATTTTGACAGCCACTGACTATTTCACTAAGTGGGTGGAGGCTATTCCAACCAAGAAGGTTAATTCTCAAGTGGTGTGTGAATTTTTTAAAAATAATATTCTGGTACGTTTTGGGCACCACAAAAGATTGTGATAGATGACGCCACTTATTTTTTGTCTCGAGAGTTGACCCTATTTTTTTATGACCATAGCATTTCCCTGGCCCAATCATCCGATTATTTCCCACAGTGGAATGGACAGGTGGAATCGAGCAATAAGAACCTAATCACCATTATGAAAAAGTTAGTGGATGATAATGGTAAGAATTGGCACAAGAAGCTTTTTGAAGCTGTCTGGGCAGACATGATAACACCCAAAAAAGAGATTGGAATGGCACCGTTTGAGCTTGTATATGGTATAGGAGCGCAGGTTTCTCTCCCTTTAGAATTGGCTACTATCAAACTCCAAGTTGCTATCAAAGACCAAGCCTTTAAAGATTCTCTTGAGAAGAGAATAATGTATTTACAGAAGCTTGAAGCTGAAAGGGAAGCTCTGGTAGACAGAATCATGGAACATTAGCTCAAAATCAAAAATATTTTTGACAAGAAAGCTCGGCCAAGGAAATTTATGAAAGGAGATGAAGTATTGTTGTGGGACAAAAGGAAAGAACCAAAGGGATCTCATAGCAAGTTCAAGTCATTATGGAAATGACCTTTCCTCATTAAAGAAGAATTGGGATCTAATACATTCAAATTAGCTTATCCAAATGGGTCAATCTTGCCATATTCCTACAATGGGCAAGATTTGAAGTTGGTAAAATTGTAAGGTTCCTGATGAAGTTTTGTCTTGTACATATTAGTTTAGCTTTCCTTTCCAGCGTTCTTGAAGTTTTTGCTATCTAGCCCTTTCATTTTTTTTACGTAACTAGAGTTTTGAGTTCTCTTCCTTTTTGTCAAAAAAGCAGTCCCCAGTCAGAGCCGATGTTAGTCCCAGTTTGAGTCTAGTCCCTTAATTTCTATGAGTCACGGTTAAACCTCATCCTTTTCTCAAATTTTTTTCCATGAAGTTTCATGTCACATCTGATTTTCATTTACATATTCCTGCTAGTGTCTTCGGTCATTGAAAATTTTTCGAGTCTTGTTTTGCCTAAACACTCTTGAACATCTGAGAATAGCCTTGAACTTTGTTCATAGTTATTCAGGGGTGTTCACATAATACATATCATTTGTGAAAGTTTGCAAGTTGATGAAGAACGGGTTTTTCTTACCGCCAGCGCTAAAAGGATTGAAACACAATGATCTTTCATCAGCAAGATCATCAGATATTAATATTATCATGAGAGCTATGTTGAAGGTTCATAAATATTGAACAATCTTCAACACCTGAGAACAGCCTTGAACCCTCATGAACTCTGTTCTTTCTTGTTCGGTAGAATTTGATGATGTCAGAGAAGGAAAGATAATCTGAAGACAGCCAAGTAGTGGGACCCATAAGGAATGGCATTAAATGTTGATTAAGAGTGAAACTTGTTAAGTACGTCTTAGATTTCTGTGATAATTATTACAAGTAATGGCATCGGGACTTGTTTAAGTGATAATTAAGGCCGCTTGTTTAAAGTGTCAAATCAAATCCATGCAGCATTCATTATGGAGGATTTGTAATTAATTCAAGTGCTCTCAAAGTATTATTTAAATTTTATCTTGCCTTTTCTTCCTTCAGTCACTTAAGTTTGTCTAAAAAAAAGGCTGGTGCGCGGAGATAGAATTTGGGAGCTTCATTGTCAGGTTATCTATAGAAACAAGGTGAGTCTAGCTGTTACTCCTGTGATATTTACAAATTTCATTATCAGTGACGAGCATCAAAAATTATTTTTAACAATATGAAGTTGATTTTTCACATGTTTGGCAATACTTCCAGTCTAGTTTGTGATAGTCTTGTAATATAAGACATTGACCTAGAAGGTTATGATATCAAAGATTTGTCTTCCCACCTTTTGAATTCTCTAGAGGGTACCCCAGCCCTGGAAATTTTGCATAGTGGCTTGTGTTCTGCGGCTCCCTTCCCACCCGCTGTTGTTTGTCCTGAGCTAATTCTTGAATGCATACAAAATTATGATGCTCGAACTGAGTCAATAAAAAAGAAGGATGGTAGTGTCTTGATACCTGTGAAAAGGGAACTAGTTGCGCAGGCATTGCAAATCCCAAAAAAAGACTTTTCTGCTTTCTCCCCTACACAGTCTATTGTAAAGTTCAATGAGAATAGAGAGGCTATCTGTACTTCCATAGCTAAGAGCTGGTTGTTGAATCCACAAAGAGGGGGTTCCCATTTTCCCAAGAAGTTTAATAGGACTCATGTCCGCCCTTACATTAGTGACCTTATGGTGGTGTTGCATAGGGTGAGAGGAGCTCAGGTGGCTTACCTATTTTCTGATTGGATGTATTTCTATGCTCAAATTATTTTAGAAGGAACCCAACTCCTTGATTGGGCTGAATTAATTGCATGTTCTCTGAGAGAATAACTCATACTTCCAAATTGACTGGTAGCGGTTTCTTCATGTCTTCATACCTCATGTATTGCCTAGCCTGTAGTAGATCATGGCCTGGATTGCCACATGAACCCTGGGTTGCAAATATGTGTGTGTATGAATTTTATCCACTTTTGTAGAAAAATAAAGTTGTTGAAAACTATAGGAGAGTGCATGACACATTCCTGGGTAAACTGTACTTTGAACTAGCTGGTTTGACTAATAAAAGGCTTAGTTTATAGGCCCAAGCTTTGGTAACAAAGTATGGAAGCTATTATATTCAGTTTCCTAGATTTACATATATCAAGATTGGGGGTTTTGAAGACCAGCCACTGAGATTACCTAGATATGCTTTTGATTGTTTTATCTTAGCTGAGATTTGTCGATAGCTTTCCACAGTGTTGAAAAGATTTCTTCCTAAAGAAGAATGGGTTAAAGCCTTCCCTATTATATTGGGTAGATTTTCATGTAGGACCATGGCTGATGTAGTCAACATTGGGTGTGATATTCATCATTTTAACTTCAAGTTCTATACTGAGAGGGTGGGATTTGATAATAAGAACTATGTCAGTGGTGTTCTAGGTCTTAAAGCACACATGTTTCCTGTACCCCACTTAGAAGATTTCTAGGAAGACTGTTGTGACGAATCATAGGTAGAGGAAAGAGAGCATAGCAGGCTGTGCATTTCACAAATCCAATCCATGAGATTACAAATTAATGTGGATGGAGTAACTGATGATGGTTCAAACTTGATTGACCCTGATTACAAGAAATCTATTGAGAAAAGTGACCTTGTTATAGACTAGTCCAAGGATGAAGATGATAACATTGAGAAAAGAACTTCATGTGTTGTCCGCTTGACTAATGAATGGCTGCAAAGAAGAAGAAAGAAGAAAGAATTTAGTTTAGAAAAAGAAGATGTTCCACGTACTTCTTTACATGCTCCTATTTCTGTTTCTAATTCTCCAACCCAAATTGAAAATGCAGGATCTTCTAAGAAGTCTCGGGTCAAAAGTGCAAAGAAGAAAGTTGTAGCTGTATCTTCTCCAAATATTCTTTCACAAAGGGTTACAAAGTCTAGGACCAAGTCAAAGACCAAGAAAAACATGGCTCAGGAGGAAACCCTAACGATAAATCTGGATGAGGATGAGATGGACGATATGAGTTTCTACATATCTGAAAATGAGCAAGTAGAGAAGGATCTTTTTGATCTAGATGATGCCACACTGGAGGTAATTGCCACACCATCGAAGACACCGGAGCAGTCCATAGGTCCTAGAGTTACACTCCAAAGGACATGATCTGCGGTGAGTAAGAAAAGTGACTTAGTTCTTGCATCTGTTCCTGTTAAAGATATAGTGAGTAAATATGTTTATAGACTAGTCCAGGGATGAAGATGATAACATTGAGAAAAGAACTTCCTGTGTTGTCCGCTTGACTAATGAATGGCTGCAAAGAAGAAGAAAGAAGAAAGAATTTAGTTTAGAAAAAGAAGATGTTCCATGTACTTCTTTACATGCTCCTATTTCTATTTCTAATTCTCCTACCCAAATTGAAAATGCAGGATCTTCTAAGAAGTCTCGGGTCAAAAGTGCAAAGAAGAAAGCTGTAGCTGTATCTTCTCCAACTGTTCTTTCACAAAGGGTTACAAAGTCTAGGACCAAGTCAAAGACCAAGAAAAACATGGCTCAGGAGGAAACCCTAATGATAAATCTAGATGAGGACAAGATGGATGATATGAGTTTCCACATATCTGAAAATGAGCAAGTAGAGAAGGATCTTTTTGATCTAGATGATGCCACACTGGAGGTAATTGCCACACCATCAAAGACACCAAAGCAGTCCATAGGTCCTGGAGTTACAGTCCAAAGGCCACGATCTGCGGTGAGTAAGAAAAGCAACTTAGTTCTTGCATCTATTCCTGTTAAAGATATAGTGAGTAAATATGTTCAGAAAAATCCCAAGGCTAAAAAGGTAAAAAGCACAGCCCGAATGTTCACAGACGAGAAAACTGGAAAGTGGACAGCCGAGGTTGCAACTTTCAAACCCAAAGAGGGCAAAGAAGATGAACAAGAAGTCAGTGTAGAGGATTTTGAAATCACTAAGGTGGAATTGGGCAATATGGATCGCGCTGGTAAAAATAATCTGTTCAAGGAAATAGTGCAATAGATGCTAAATTCATCTTGGTAGGACGAACAGGAGAAAAAGGAATTGAAGCAAACGATTGTGACATTGTTGCAATTTATTAATACCTTCTGCAGTTTTGATGCTACTCCATTAGTGCAGGCTCCTCAGATTTTTGACCTAGAATCTGCTGAGAGTAAAAACTTATTGAACCAAGTACAGAGAAGCTAAGACCTAGCAGTTTCTATAAATGAATGGATCAGTGAAATTGTTAAAAATGGTTCTAAGTATCTCAAGGATGCTCATGAGGTTTTACATGATACAAAAATTCTAATAGGATAATTACAAGCACAGAGACAAGTGTGGGAGAGAGAGGAAGAAAAATGGTTTGGAGCCATGTCTAAGTTTTTAGAGATAGAAAAATATGGATACATAAAGTTCTGTACAGAGCAGGCTGTCAAGTCACATGATGAATCTACCTTCTTCATTCTCAGGAAAAATGTGAGTTGGCGTCTCAACACCATAAGGAGCACTATCTCAGAGAATAAGGATAGTGAGCATGAAATTTGGCAACTACAGAAAGCAATGATTACTGAGCTTAAAATAATCAATTTTGCTTATGCCTACACAGTTACCTTGGGAGAAGAGGAACATAAAATAGCTCTACAGTGTTTGAGAAGACTATGAAGAAATTCAAAGATAAGACCAACCCTAAATCTTCAGATCTTACACAGATAGCCAGGATTGAATCAATGCTATACCTTGGCGTGGATCAGTTTTTCTTGACAATTGAGAAGGTCAGGAAATCCAGGTGGACAAAGGAAGCAACAATGATAAGGATAGTGAACCTAAAGGTTCCCCATATGCAGCTTGCAAAAGAATTGCTTCAGGCATACAGACATTTGGAGGTGTCAAAATCCATTGCGGCTGGAGGAGGGAATCCCACGGAAGATGAGGAACATGTTTCTCACAAAGAAGTTGATCTCAAAATTTAAGTTGTGTTTTAACTGTTTAGAAACTCTAAGGGCCAGGTGTCCTCTTTTTCTTTGGTTACTCTTAACTGATTTAACCGAAAGGCCAGGTTTTTCTGGAGACCTCTTGGTTTTACAAAACTACAAGTAGTTTAGTAGTGGAGTAGAAAGGCTTAGAAATTTTGGGAAGAAAAACTGTGATTTTACTTCTAAAGTTTCTTTTAGTCTCAAAAAACTTTTCTGATATATCAAGTATGTTGTAAAAGGATTTAGATATTATTGTATGTTTTTATCTATGTTGCAAGAACAGTTATGATATCAATTGTATTCTAGTTTCAGATCTGTGTAATTTGAATTGAATGAATTTATATCCTGTGATGATATTTATATTCATTCCTAGTTTTCAGCAATAGATTTTTATCAGCTTCTTGAAAGATAACAATAGTTTGATTCACACTTCATTTGATCCAGTTATTTCATTTTATTTCAAATCTATATTGAAAATAGAAAACTGTGATTACTGTTTTTATTTATAGTTAGTCTGTTCTTTAAAAGTGTTTGTAAAATATTAGTCATCTGAAGAATGGCATAGTGGCCTTAGAAGCTTTCAGGTTAAAAGCTAAATTGAAACACTTAGTTAAAAGAATTTTCTTGAAGATCTATTTAGGGAGTTGTAACTAAATTTAAAATTCAAAGGGAAGTGGCTTTATTCAGTACTTACCCAACTGTTGGTAGAGATTTGTCTTTAAAGGGTGATAGAGTGTGTGTTTCCAAAAGACAAAAACAAAGACTAAATCTATTTAGCAACACTAAGGAAGCAATTAAGTATTTCTCTTCCATCTTAACAAAAGAGCTAAACTTGGGAGATGAGGACCAGGCGAATATTCTCAATACTATCCCAAGTGTGATAACTGTTAGCCAGAATAAGGATTTGGTGGCTATTCTAGAATTTGAAGGAATCAAGGACGCTGTTTTTACTCTACCAGCTGAAAAATCTCCTGGCCTAGATGGGTTCCCTACTTTTTTCTTCTAGATGTATTGGGAAGTTATAAAAGATGGCCTTGTCAACTCATTAACTGGAGCAAGAGCTCGATATTCTTTATTAACACCCCTACGGGCAGACAGAGGAAAATCGCTGACATTTTGGGTTGTTGTATTGGATCTCTCCCTTCTACGTATTTGGGGCTTCCTCTAGGGACCAAACCTCCTGACCTCTTTTAGAATAATACCATTGATAGATTCAATAAAAAACTAGTGGGCTGGAAAGGCATTACCCTAAGTCAGGCTGGAAAAGTGCTTCTGATCAAATCTACTTTGCCAAATTTGCCAACTTATGCTTTAAGCCTTTTCTCTATACCTACCAAAGTGGCTGATACTTTGGAGTCCATTCAGAGGAATTTTATATCGGTTGGTACTGAAGGAAATAAGAAGTACCCGCTAGTGCCTTGGGAGACTATCTGTAGACCCAAAAAGCAGGGGGGGTTGGGGATTAGGAACCTGAAGTAGTTCAATAGAGCTCTGCAAGCTAAACAGATACGGAGGATCTTCAACTCCACAGGGGAATGGAGGGATATTTTGAAGGATAAATATACAACCAATATTAACTTCAAATAGTTCATCAGTAGGGACTATGACCCAAGGGGATCCAACATCTGGAATAGCATTCTGAGGACTAAGGGCATAGCCACTGAGAAAGTGAAATGGAAACTTGGCCATGGTGAAGATATTAATTTCTGGCATGATGAATGGCTAATACAAGGGCCCTTATGGAACATCAAGCCATATAATAGATGGGCAAACATATTTATAAAAAGATTTGGCTGTAGAGTGAGAGACTGCAGGGTAAATAATGAATGGGTGAACTTGACTGAGCTGTCCTAGGAGCTAAAGCCGTTGATGGACATGATTATGCATATCCCTATGTCCCTCAACAAGGATGCTATTATTTGGGGGGAGATGAAGGACGACAGCTACACTATTGCCTCGGGTTACGAAACCATGCAAAACATTGAAACAATCCCTGTTTGGGCCAAAGCCTGGTATCCTGGCCTTATTCCCAAGATCAACATTTTTTTCTGGATAATGCTCCAAAATCGTATCTTGATGATGGACAACCTCACCAAGAGGGGACATCTGATGCCAAATAGATGCATTCTTTGCAAAAACCATAGTGAGAGTGTGGACCATATAAATATTCACTGCCACTTCACCAGAGACATATGGTCTTATTTCCTGTCTTTCTTCAAGATGACCTGGTGTTTTCCCAATAACACTATAGATCTCTTTGAACAATGGCACCATGGGGCTATTGTGGACATGAATAAGGGTTTGTGGGAATGGACTTTGCCTCATGTCTGTTGGGGAGTGTGGAAGGAGTGGAATAATAGAATTTTTAGGGAGAAAGAAACTAATGCTAAAGTTGTCTTCCACAAAAGCCTTAACGCTTTGTTAGAGAACTATACTATCAATAAAGGTTATAACCCTCTTCTCAGCACAAAGGATATTGATAGAAATAGGAGGGAGGACTGTAGATGGACTCTCCCGCCTGAGGGTTGGTGTAAAGGAAACTTTGATGGGGCTGCTAAAGGTAACCCTGGTAAGGATGGGGTGGGTGGAATCATCAGAAATGACCATGGAAAAGGAATTGCTTCTATTTTTGCTCCTCTAGGGTTGCAAACTAATCACTATGCGGAGGTGATTGTGGCACATCAAACCATCAAACTTGCTCGGGACATGGGAGTAAGAAAACTATGGCTGGAAGGAGATTCTAAGAATATAATAGACTATCTTAATGAGAAGATTGAGCCTAGATGGATGATTGTGAATACCATTGAAGAGTGCATTCAAATCCTTAAGTCCTTTGATAATATATACGTGGCTCATGAGTATAGGGAAGCTAATCAAGTGGCTGATAGGTTGGCCAACTGGGCAGTCAAGAATGATGAAATGAAAAGATGGATGGACAGAGATAATATTCTACTGGAATTCTTAGATTTGATAGAAAGGGAGAGGATCTCGGGTAGATTGGGAAACATTAAATGTCAATTATGAAAGGTTATGTTTTATGGGAAATGTGCTGAAAAATGATGTGTAAGTACGATAGCCAAAGTATGATACACCTTATTAATTTTCATTAGCACACTTTGAGGCTTGATTTTGGGTATATCTTACATGAGGCTAAAAGAAGTTTTGTGAATACCATACATATCAATTGGAATCAGGCTTCAAAAGATACCACTACCAGGAGAAAAGCTTGTAGAGAGGATGAAAATATGGTGGGGGAAAGACATAGGAGGGAACTTGAGGATGAAGCTGATAAGTGGCATCGACGCTCTAAGGTGTGGAGCATTTTGAAAAAAGGTGATGTTACCACGTTCATCGACCGGCTCCATGGGTGGAAACCCTTTGTTATGCGTATCATGGTTAAGAGCTGGAATGAGGGGATTGTCAAAATTGATGGGGTGGATTTCACAGTGACGGAGGATGTTATCTCTGCAGTGACGAGCATACCCATTATTGGGAAGAAATTCTACAGAGATAGACATATTTTTGGGCAGGCTGTGATCAAATTTGCCAAAGATGCAGAGGAAAAGAAGGCTTTAGTGAAGAAAAGTACCTACTACCTACCAAGTTCTATCAAGCCACTGTGGAGGTTTGTGTTGAGGGTTATTATCATGTACATCTCCCCAGACACAAGATTCGACCGCCTCTACACTCACCACTTCATGCTTCTTAACCATTTCAGGTATGGAGCAAAGATTTCAATCCCTTTCTTCCTATATTCGTCAATTAATGAGAATATCAATGACTATAGGAAGAAGTCCATAGGGAATCCTTCTTTCCATGAGGGGCTTTTGCTGTTAATTTATGAATTTTTCAAGGCTAGGACAATAGGGAAAGAAATTAAGAATAGGAAGGTGGGCAAGGAGGGTAAAGATGAGTCGGATGAGTTGGGAGAAGATTATATCCCGTCTGATACTGAGGACAGTCAAGAGATGCATTCAGATACAGATGAGGATGCTACCCCACAGAACAAAAAGGGGAAAACGAAAATCAAAATGGAGACTCCCGACCCTAAACAAAGCATTGAGATCTCGTCTAACAAAGACTACAATGAGAGGGCAGAGGGCATGGATACAAAGGGTGATAGCGCTGATGGGGAGTAAGATACCATTTTTAGAGAAGAGGAAAATAAGGAGAGGATGGGAGGAAAGATAACCATTAATATTAAGATGCTTGTCGACAGAGAGGAGGTTTCTACTGGCAAGCCTTTCAGGAGGCTGAAAAGAGGGAAAGATATCGAAAAAGAATCCAAGGAGGAAAGGCAGGAGGAGGGGAAGGAGAGTGATGAGGAAGAGGAGAATCAGGGGAGTGGGGAAGAGAATGAGTAGGGTTTTGAGGAATATGGGTCTGACCATTATACTTGCAAGATTTCGGGCAAAGACAAGAATTTGGTTTGGAGGAATTTTGATAATGTTTCTATGAGGATGGGGCTCAAGAGAGAGATGATGAAAACTCTAGTTAAGGAGAATAAGGAGGGAAAAATTCAAATGGAGGAGCTTATTGATCTTGCCCTTGTTATTTTGAGCGACATCACAAAGGAGAACCCTCAGATGGATGTGCTTAACAATGCAAAGAAAAACGTAATTGATAGCTATAGAACCACAAAATGGACTTACCATGAAATCCAGGAGCTAAAATACAGAGTGGGCAGATTGGAGAGGGACAATTGCAACAATAAGAACAGGAAAACCGAGCAGGATAAGGATATGGAAAACATAGTGGAGGAAGTGAAGAGGAAAGTTCAGAGCATGGAGGGCACCCTGTAGAATATCGCAGAGAAAAGCTACAACATTCTTAAAGCTTCTAATGACAACATAAAGGTGTTGATAAACAAAATTGAGGAACACAGGGGTAGTAAGGAGGAAGACCAATCTCCCAATAGTGGTAAAGATAAGTCTCCTGAGGAAGGATTGAGGAAGAGGACTAGATCTAGCACAAAGAAAAAGGACACTTAGGAACCTGATAAAGATCTTTCGAACCTTAAAGAGGTGGCTAGAAGAGTGTCAGAGCTGGAGATTCGTGCTGCGAAAATTCTCAGAGAATTTGCCTTAGTTGTTCTCCTGGCTTTGGGCCTTTCCTGGTTTTTTGCTCTGCTGCCCTGTTTTCTTTTTCTGGTTTTATCTTGCTCTCTTGTGGGGGGCTGTTGTTTAGCATGTGGCTTTTAGTTTTTTGATACTTGAAATGCTTTATCTATGTTAATATTTTAGTTGTGTAGGGTTTCAGGGCCCCATCAAAACCTATTTTCCATAATAAAAAATAATGTAAATCAAAACCATGAAAGTAAATACAAAACCTCCATGCTTGTATGCTTAGAATCCACCTTGATAGAAGACTGAATGGATCTAGAAGATGAACAAAGGATCTTGAAGGAAGATCACACCATCATGATGGCTAGATCTAGGGTTTGAATGATGAATCTTGCATGCTTGAACCAAATCCCTTCAAAGGCTTGAATGCTTGAATCCTTGATCTTCAATGGAGAACTTAGATGGAGAAGAGGACTTGAATGTTTCCCTAAAAATGCTTGATTGAATGCTTGAGAACTTGATGGCTTGTGAATGATGGATGATCAAAATGAGAGAGGAAGACCTCCTTTTATAGTGAACTAGGGCACAAACCTCTAGAGAAGACCGACATTGGAGAATTAAATCCCAATTAACCTTAACCTCTAGAAATGGACCCACTTTAAATGCAATTTAAGGATTTACCATTGCAAAACCCGAAATGGCCGACCCAGAGGTAGGAAAACAAATATCTCTGAAACCCGACACCTGAAAATCATGGGAATTTGAAATTTGAACTGGGGGTCAGGGATGAGGTTGACTTTGCCCTAGGTCAGGGTCGAGGTCATCCCTGACCTAGGTTAGAGTCGAGATTGACTTTGACCCTCAAGGTCGACTTTGACCTTAAGGTCAAAAACGTCAAGACCCTAGCCCAGAATGCCAGGAAATGCAGAAATATACTGAAAATAGGGATAGATAGAAGTAGAATGAGGGGAACAAGTCAAATCCGAGGAAAGGGTTGATTCAAGGTGCCTGACATGACCTAGACCACTCACTCGGAGGGCTAAACACTCTTATCATGGAAGTGCTTCCATTTTAAGATGATGCACCTTTGTAAAAGGGTGATAGATTATTGTGCTTTTACCCTCTTGTATAATGCCAACTTGGATTTGATCAATCATCAAGAAGTACAATGAATAGACATCCTACAATGGTTGCATAGACACAGAATTTCTTATACAAAAGGATTAAAAATAAATATCATTATTGTTTTTTTTTTGTATTGATGAAGATTTGAACTTAGCACCTTTTAGGTGCCTACAACATGACTTTGCTACTAAACCAAATTGCTTTTGACAATGTTATCATTGTAGAGAAATATGCCATTGAACCTTTAATTCAACGTTTTGAATATAAACTATAATACTCTTTAAAAGTCATATCATTAATACATGTGTGGCTATAAGCTTCTTTGTTGATCTTGAAAAAGTGTTTATTGAATAGCCAAGGGTCCTGACTTATATTTTGACAAGTTGGTAATTTGTTTTACTTTTAAAAAGGAGTGGAATTAATAAAAGAATTCATGACTTTGACTTTTAAAAGGTAAAAGAACTCAAATAAAATGGGAAACATATCCACGTTGGTTGTTTTATGTTATGTTTCTGTGAAATTTGAGGGAGTCATTTGGTATTAAAAATAGATTATAGGAATATTATAATTTTGACAGTAAAATAATTAGAATTAATTGTGATATATAATATTAAAAATAATTATTATACATTATTTTACAATCAAAAAGCTAGTAATAATAATCTTATGTTGTATGAATATGTTGAGAAAAAAATTACAATGAACATTTTTGGATAATATTTTAAAAAATATAAATTCTTAACATAGTTCTAATGAGTTGATTTTAAAATAATAGAAAAAGGAACAAACATATATTGCATAAGTAACTTTGCACATTTTTTCATTGAGTATAAAGAGATTTCTCATTAATTTCTATTTATCTTCTAGTCTAACCTGCAATAATGATTAGTATAGCCTAACTAATCTAATACCTTGTTAAAATTTAGGATCTTAGGACAAGACACTAATCATTATAAACAAGACATAAATAAGTAAGATGAGAATCATGCATTCATAAATGTATACATTACATAAGATAAACACAGGGAAACCCTTTTTGGGTAAAATGCTCCATAAAACAATATTTTATTAAAACACTTACAATCGCTATCTATCATAAAATACGATAGAACCTGAGGATACTTCTCCTTACTTCCACATGACCCATAATACCTTATGTACACAGTGATACAACACACTATTAAGTGTTTAAATTCACACTCTCTCAAATGAGAGAGAATCTGGTCAAGTATAGGAGGAAGGATGACTTCATTAGCCTCACCTTTTCAATAACCCCCATTCACAAATAATTAGTAATATAATAGTTATTAGATTGTAATTATTTCAAATGGGATATGATTATAAAGCATATATATAAGGTTTTATAACCTTATATTAGAACATCATATATAAATGCTATAAGGGTATGACCCCTATTAAAATTACGTTCTAAAAAAATCTTAATATAAAAGAGATGCACAATTAGCTAGCATAGACTTACATCTCATCTTAATCAATTAATCATGAATGTCGAGATCTAAAATGTGTCTAGCAAATCATATATAATCAATGATTTTACAACAAAAGAATTGTTCAGTCATATATGGATGTTTATTGCTATAGATAATATAATATTTTAATATCTCATATTGTTAAGATTAGCCATACATTATGATAAACCTAGCCCCATTGAAACTTTAAGTCTAACCCTAAATAAACCAAATTACTAATATAAACCCATAATCTCGTAAAAGAAGGCAACTACTATATAAACATAAGCAATGTGTAGTATTGGAGTGGAGAATGCAATAATAAGTTCTATTAATTTTATATTGTCCTATAATATAATATTTATTATTATTTTAATATATCTATATAATAAAATAAAATAATAATATAATAATAATCAAATATTCTAAATAAATTTTGATATTATAATACTATAATAATATAATATTATATCTATATTATAAGATTGAAAATATAACATTTTGATCTTGTCAATGTAGCAATATATTTAAAAATAACAATAAATTAATAATAATACAGTACTCATAATATAATAATAATTTAATAATATTATATAGTATTCTAGTTATAATATAATGGTAACACTTATCTTAATTGCATTGTTTAGATATTAAGTGTTATTTATTTTAAACTAACCTTCCATTTAAGAACCTAGATATCTAAAAATGTTTAGCATAGTTTATATAATCAAAACTTTTTCAACAAAATAATTATTCAATCATGAGAGATGTGGATTAGTTACAATATTCTACAATTAATACAATGCCTTTGTTTACTTGAAGAACACAAATCTTATGTACTCTTATTGCATTTATTTTACATGTTCCATCTAAAATTGTTTCTCTCAAACACACATGCATATAATAATATTTATATAAATATTTTTAGGAGTACATTTAACTTTTACTATTGGTGGAAACGTCTAATTATACAATAACACGATTCTTATCCCTTCCATAAAAACAAGAAGGAAAAGATCTCTTAAATTTGATATTTCTATCTTTTATATAAATTTTATTTATAAAATATGAGTGTGGTAATTTATAAACAAATTTTATATAACAAAAAGGATAAGATTTACTGTAGATTACAGTTTTTATGTTTTTTATTATTTTTTTATATTTTTTTAATGAATATTAAAGATTTTTTAAATTTGATATCTCTCATCTTTTATATGAGTTTTATTAATAAAATATAAGTATGCTATTTTATAAACAAATTAAATACACACTCCCTACATATTTTATATAAATTTTATTTAAGATATATAAATGTTTTTAAATAAATTAACAATATATTGAAGCATTAAATATTCTGTTTTGTTCATAGACATCTGTAACCCTGAAAAGACGCAACACACAGCTAATATATCACTTGTACAAATATTTCAAATGAATTTTGAAAAAAAGAATTTCAACACAATGAAAGTTCGACGCCACTGTATTATCATTTAGCGAAATGCATTTGATTAAGTTGATTTTTTCACTAACAAAGAGTTTTGTTTTAACTTTTGGTTTGCTGTAATACGGTTGTAACTGACAAAATTGACACCAGAAAAGCTTTTGTAAAATAATGATGGGAAACAGAGCATTAACAACTTTATGGACGATGGTAACTCTTTTAGCTTGAAATGGAGCCCCATTCTCATCTCTTCTCGAAATGCTGCCGCTACTATTCTTTCGCGTTAACACCACTTCGCCTTTTTACAGGTGAGCAGTTGCAGCATTCTGTTTTGTTTATTCGATTTCTTCTAAGAATTTTTCACAATCTTTCTTCTGCATTTTTTGTTTCTAGCATTATTTACAGATTGTTTTTGAAGGAAGGTTCAAATATCAAATACTTTGATCAACAATTTTTTACTGGGAAATCCATAATGTGTACCAATATATAAAAGGTCACTATGCAATGTTTAAATATGCAGGAACGGACTGATAATAGATTGTTTTATATAACTAAAATATATCATACAAACATTCCATTATATATCAGTTCCAGACCGCTCAAGTTCAGGTGAGTCTGGAATAGTGTAGTGAAAGCTATACATTATCTATTTGCTATCAAAATGAACTATGTACTCAATAAAGTATTCTGTTTTACCTCCAAAATTCAGATGGATCTGGAATTGCTAAGTGGAGCGACAGCTATACATTGCTTATTTCTTTACAAATGGATTTTGTATTTTGGGAGAAAGTATTCCGTTTTACCTCCAAAATTCAGGCGAATATGGAACAGGAAGTGTAGTTAAGGCAATTGATCAGTTATTTCTTCTCAAAGTGGACTATGTACTTTGGTAGCAAGTAGTCTGTTTTGTGAAGCACGAGCACGTTGCTAGAACCTCCTTCCTTGAAATCTTTCCCTTTCTCGCCAATTAAAGCAGAGGAGAGAAGGATCAGCCCGCCTTTGCTATAGCTAATTGATGTATTAGGATCTAGGGCAGTGTATACGCCGCTCCCAAATACGGCTCCATGTCGCACCTCCACTCCTTGACCACCTATCTTGAATCCTTCTTCTATAATCTTCTCTATGGCAGCTTTGTCAGTTCCATGGAAGACTAACATCTCTTTCACACTGTTCCTCTGCTTTTCAAATTCTTCTTTGGCTTTATCATATACAGTTTGCAATTTTTTATTCAATATATGTTCAACCTTAACTACCTGCTTGTACAGATTAAATTATTCAACTATAAATTTAGTTAGAGAGTAAGCAGTGAAAATGAAACACACTAAAAATAGAAATATTTTGGAAATGTGAATCCTATTTCTCACTATGCATATAAATAGCAAGGCACACTTGTCCTATATGGAGCAATTAAAACTAAATGGTAGAAATATTTATCAATAAACTGTCACTTTATCATATAGTGAAGATATTTATCAACTTGCCTTGTAATCGTTCCTGCTAGACATCCTAATAAATTGAGACTCGGCAAGTCTGAAATGATATTCAGCAGGAGTATCTCCAGTGAAATTCTGAGACATTTCATACTGCACCCTGATGAGGTTGCGGTCAATTGACAATGAAATTGGGGAGGAGATGGCTGCAGGTTCAAGTGGAAAGTTATTATAGTGTACTATGTACCGGGCGATTGCTTGATGAGGATTGTATACCACAAATTTCGTCATAAAGTGTGCCTCCTTTGCCTTTTCCGTCCCTCATTGAAAACAGAGAATCATATCCTTTTTATTAATTCGCGCTTTATCCAGCTTAGCCGTAATTGAATTAGCTTCTTGAACCCTACAGAAAAAAATAATAAAGAATTTATTTACAATCTTTTTTCCTGATAAAGCCAGCCAAGGGAGCTATATTTTCAGTTAAGATTGGTAGTAGGATTAATGTGCTTGAATTTGAAGCGACTGGGAAGATCGGTATTAGGCAAACAACGAAAACGTCGAACATGACTTACGTCCAAGTCTTCCCAAGAAGAACCTCACAGAGTAAGAGTTTGTTGCTCCCTTGGGTGTAAATTTGTTGAGAGCTCTTGGCAGAATCGGTAGCAAAATAAATCCCCTGTTACAATAGTGTTATAAGAATGAAATTACCAAATTAGCTTTACATCCAATTTATGAAGAGCTTGTCAAAAACAAAGAGAAAGTTAAGGACGTCTTACCTGTCCAAACATATTTCGTTTACTTGAGGGCGGAAGCTTAAAGCCCTTCTTGGTAATCCCTTGAAAAGCTCGGTCACTGGTTCCGTGGAACAGAAGTTGCGTGGGAGAAGTGGGACTAAGGAGGTCCTTCTGAGTCTCTAAAAACTTGATTTGTAAACGTAGATTAAAAACCTTTTCAATCTTAGTCACAATAGGAAGAATTCCATGTTTTGGTTGGATGAATTTTTCCGTTCGGTCTCTAACCTGCATTCCCGATCAAAATCAGGGCTAGAAGACTCAATATAATGCGTAAACAAGCAAACGTACCTGTAAATATTCTGCAGCCGTGTCACTCTCTGAATCAAGCTCTAAGATTGATAACTTGTCAGTCACATCCTGTGACTTCAATTTCGAAATTTCTTTCTTTAGTTCTTTCTGTTTCAATGCAAGTTCCTTAACCTCCCGTTCCTTTTCTTTTGCAGCTTTCTCCTTTTGTTTCTCAAGGCAAATACCACATGGATTTGCTTTGCAGTCATTGTGGCATTTGAGAGTACATGGATGTCCGCATTCCAACTTCCTGGGGCAGGAATGCATACAAAGCAAGCTTTGCTCCTTCGTAACTCGCCAGCACTCATCAATCTCTGCGTGCCCACACTCATTAAATGTGTGACTTATTTCCTCCGAACAGAGTTTTGTTTCCTCGTCTTGTGAGCAGTCCTTTGTTGCTTCGTGGCCACAAATTTTGAAGTGAAAAAGAACTTGTTCGACACAGAGCGGATGCTTCCCATCATGACATGTACTTACACACAGGTGACCGCATTGAAGAACAGCCCTGCAAGGCCATGTGCAGAACAGAGGATTGAAAGATGCATCTTTATTGCACTGAGCAAAAGTAGGGTCGCAAGGATGTCTTGGACAACGAAGATATATTTCCTCGCTCAAACAATCCCGCTCTTTGAAATACTCGATGAGGGTTCTCCAGTGCGGAGACTTCTCTAACAACAAATTGTGATTGGCACAGAAATATAGTGCTCCTCTTGCTCTGGAAACAGAAACGCACAGCCTATTTCGTTTAGCCAGATATCCAATGTTTCTATCATCATTGGATCTTACGAGGGACACAATCACAATGTTATTCTCTGAACCCTGAAACCCCAACAGTAAAATGTCAAACCACAACACTGTCAGCATCAATACTATCTATTGCACCATATCAATTTTAGGCAAGAGGGACATATTCTTACTTGAAATCTATCGATCGAATGAACTTGAACGCCTGTAGCACCAGGGTTTCCCTGCAATTTCTTCCTTAACAAAGACACCTACAAGACCAAAAAATTAAATTAAATAGAGAATGTTAAGGGTTCATAATATTGCAGCCTTCTTCGTATGAAATTAACCAGGCGTTGGATTTGGTAATTTGGTTCATAGTCATTATAGTTTTGTAATTTGGCAATTCTAAAAAAGGCGTTGGATTTTATTTGTTTTACAGCAGTTACGCAGTGCTGCAGCAGGGCATTTGGGTTTTAGGATGAGCATACCCTTGCTTGCCTTACGGCACCCTGGAGACTGATTCAATTTTCCAGCCAGCGGCTTTTGAGCCTCTCTGCCCAAGGTATTGAGATGGCGTAGTATTTTTCTATTCAAAAGCGCATATTTAAGGGTTTTTTCAACAGCTTATCAGAGCCATACAAGCAGGGTTTTAATTTTAGCTCCATTGCTTTTCTCTAACACCATTCCCACTTTAAAAAAAAAATCTAGGTTTAATCTTATTTTAAAGAGGTTTCTACTGTAAAACAGAGGAGTGTCAGATTATTTTTTTGGTTGAGTAGTGAAGTTGAATAGTTTTGAATGAGTCTATTAGAAATTACTAATTAGGTCTTATAATGCAATAGCACATACAACAATTCAAATGCATATTAAATATTATGAAGTGAAATTGAAAATCTGCAAACAACCACCTGATTTATTTATTCAACAATAAAAGAAATAAGACCTAGTCTCTACAATTCTGATTATAAAATTTGTTCAAAGCATTTACATCTAAATTTTAGATCCCTCACAAACCCAGACCTTCAACAAAATGCCACTCCCTCCCCTCAGAAAAGACCTACCAGACCTGCAATATAGAAAAACTAAAAAACAAACTCAAACTTTCTCCAGCCCCAGCCCCAGCTCCCCCCAAACAAAAAAAATTCCTCCTTATGCAACCTACGAACTTCTCAGCTCTTCTCACTTTGGCTGCTGAGTTGCGATAACGATATTTTGAACTATGCTTATTACTATAAGGAATGAGATACAGTTTATGTTCGAAATGACTTTGATAAAATGGATATCTTTCAATTTTTTATTTTCAGTTAGAAAAATTTCAGTCAAAAATATTTTAACCAAAAACTTCTGTTCTTGTATATATTAACAAAACATTTTTTGAATTTGATAATGTTTTGTAATTAGTTGTATAATTTGATAATATAACCCCGGAAACTAATTGGATGTATAATGCGATAATAATTTTGAGAGATGAAGCAGATAGGCGATTCATGAAGAGGTGCATGAGATTTCAATGCCAATTCCACTATGCCCATTCCTTATTATTAGTAATTTAATTTGTTTGGATGAGCTTAGAGATAATGACAAATGAGAAATCTTACTAACTACTTTAAGGCACTTACTACTGTGCACCTTCTCCGTTGCCAGTGCTATGGTTAAGTGCTATGGTTAAGCCTGAATGGCTTCCACCGAAATGGAATCCTTTGACCATCTCATTCGACCAAACCCTCATGTCCTTTGGGTCCCATTTGTTCTTCTTTAGATCAGATATTTCCTTTTTCAGACCCCAAAAGCAGTCTTCTTTGAGCAAGCGGAAGTAAGTATCCATATACTCCTCAACTGATCCGTAGCTTCCCTGCTTCTTAACACACGGCAGCCCTTTAAAACAATTTTCCCTAGATGTCTCATCTGTCAAGCTGTCTGTCAGTGTCATCTCAGATTCCATAGGGACCAACTGCATCTTCCTCCAATCAAGATTACACTCAGACATGTCGTCGCCAGCTTGAGAAGAGAGCATGTGCAAAAGAAACTGACAGTTGCAATCAAGCTTTTCGCCGCCTTTGTCTTTCACGATGTCTTTCAATAGGGGCAAAACCTCGGAAACACTCTGAGTGTTGTGTGTCGCTAGGCGCATCAGAAAGCTTTTAAGCCGATTCTCTTCCATCAGAGGGCGGAGCTCCCTGTGAGACCATTGCGAGAGAACGGTACCAGAGAAAAGCCTGTACAACTTCTTTAACCTCGTAGCATATAGTGGCGCCTGATTGTAATCAGAGATAATCGTAACTAGCTCCATTACAGAGCTCACAAGATCAAGTGGGGGCCTTTTGTAATTGAGGAGCTGAAGAAACCCAGCCGAGCATTTTGTAATCTCTTGCAAAACTCTCTCTGGGTTGCTCTTACAATGCACTAAAAGCGCATCCAAGTAGGAAAGCAAACCTTCTAGGCTTCTCAGCTTACAGTTTACACTCCACCAGGCAAGTATACAAGCACCTTGGTCTCTCTGCTGAATCGTTCGTAATGTATTAAAGCACATCACCAATTTGAAGTTCAAATAGGCCAGTGTCTGTTTTGGCACTCTCTCCTACTCTAAAATATATGTTATTGTTATTGTTATACTGCCACTGCCCCTCTGGGACAATTGGAGCAAGAAAACCATAGCCTTCAATCAAATCCAAAGTAACTTTACCTTTTTGATGGCAGGTTTTCTAGAAGTCCCTCCTCGTGAGAGATTGGAAGGACTAGGAGGCTGGTTCCTCCAAGAATGTTCAGAGGATGAAGTAGTAGAAAATGGTGATGTACGTCTCCAAGAAGAGTTTTGTGAGGATCCACCACGACCCCTGTTGGATGACTTGTTCCTGAAATTATCACATTCATCGCTTCGGCTGCGTGACCGATTCTCACTGTTTAATTCTCTTATCTCCATCCCGGCATGCTCAAGCTCCAGGGCAACGTCTAAATTGTAAACTAAAACACTCCATTCTCAGCCTACACATTAGTTAAATATTTTTAGCACACCCGCAATGCACGTACCATGTTCCTTGATATTCGTTTCCTCACTTTAAATCGTGTCACCTTTGACAACAAAAGCAAAATTTAATCAGCTTCTCCTACTTCATTCCCGTCGCAGGCTGTCGTGGATGGGCTCCTCCCCTCCATATGATATGGAAAATGGTTCCTTACTATGTTACTTGTTAGCGAAGTATTTGGGTATGATGGATGTCTGTAATTACGAAACTTACACCAGGAAGTCATAGATCTACAGAGATCGGTACAAAAGTTGATGGGATTCTTCCATTTCTCGACCATCAAAATGTACAATAGAATATTTAGTTGTACCACATATCCCTGAGGTGTAACTTTGAAAATATTTTTATGTACCATTCAGTGGGAAACAGTCGACAAATATTGCAGTGAATCAAATTTATTGTGTCCTTGGAGATTTGGCGGTTTTGGAACGATATTGTTTCGAGTCCTTGGTCTATTTTATGGTCTAGTGGCGGCTTTTAGTAATTTGTATTATAAAGGTACAATGATCAGGGGAACTCTAATTTATATAGACTGTATTATAAATTTTAGGAGAGTCTATAATGTTTAGGCAGTCGTAGTTTAAATAGATTGTCTTTATAAGAAGTCTATCTTTGAATTTATAAAATATTAATTATAATATTGATAGAAAATTATAAAAGTGTTTAAATTATTAATAATCATTTATTTGTCTTGATAGAATGTTAGATATTCTGTCTTTGTATGATGATATCATTTACAAAGCTTGATACAATATTAGGTGGTAAGTCTTGACACAAGTTTTTATAAAAAATTTCAATGTCATGCCCATAAATATTTTGAATATTAACTTTTATTAAACATAGAATTGAAAACATGAACATAATCTTGGTGTCTTGCAACAATAGTTAATATAGAGTTAGAGTAAAGAAGGAAGCATAATTCAATATTACTAGCACTTGTACCTAATAGAGGTTCAAGGGATACACCGATAGGAATTTTGAATTGAAGGTTTACTAAGAAATAAAGTTTAAAAAACAAAGTTTTATCAATTGTTACAAGAAACTAGTAATAATTTGTGATTACAATATAAATGTCCTTGATTCTCTAGAGCATTCTACCCCAAAAATCATTGATGGACTGATCTATATACATGAGGAGCTACAAAACTTCAAATGAATTTATAAAATTGTAGAATAGGGAAAAAAACAATTGACAATTCCTAGAACAATTCATTTTTTGCATCAGTCAAAAGCTTATGATTCTCATTTGTCATTGTCAATGTCCAAATGCAAACACAACTTTCACAACAAATAGTAATAAATCAACTATGTGGTAATCAAGCTGGCAACATGCAATCTACAATAAACTCTTATGAGTGAATCATTTACCAGGAAAATTTCATAAATCATTTTCAAATATTGCAAAAAAAATATATTAGAAGATTCCTTGGCATACCAAAGCACTCCAAGTCATCCCAAGCATGCATCTAATAATAGAATTATTGTTGCTAACGTACTCTTCTCGAGCCCTATGAATTTCAATATAACCATGTACACTAATTTGTCTTATCAAACTTACTTGTTCTATAGTATGCTAGCTCCAACTTAGTCTATAGTCTTATATAGAATTATCCACATCTACATTTTAATCACTTTATCTTTTCCTTTTTCTTATTTTGAGAGTTTGGTTGAAGTAGAGTTTGAGGTGATTTTCTTTTTGTGCTTTGTGATCTGCCAACCAACCTTTTGTTCTCATCATCCACATTTGTATTTGATGTACCAAGTTTCTCTTCTTTGATTTGAACTATGTACTCCAAAATTACAATTGCATCATCTAACTATCCAAGCATTCAAAAACATGACCAAAACCAAACTTTACAACATAGCTTTCTAAAAATTGAGACAAACCAGAATAAATCGCCTTATAGTTATTGTTTCAATCTATTCATAGTAAACAATATTTTAGGTTTACATGGCTCGGCTATGTATAGATTTTGAGGAAACAAAACTCATTAAAAGATGGCGTGGGTGCATTCTGGCCCCCATAGCTAGTGTCATGTTGCGTAGACATTGTTTGTAAATCATGTCTCCGATTGGAATGAGGAAAGATTCAAGTATAGTGTGAAGATATCTAATCGCCCATTTATAGTTCATGTGGCCTATTTGAAGGGGGCGCCATAAATTTAGAAATTTATTTGGTGTGAAATGAAGCTCCAAACCAAGATGTAAGCTGCAAAAAATAAAGACTCTCAGCATTTGCGTGAGGAGGTCTCCCAAGTTGTCCATATATTTACTTTTTCTTTTCGAACCACCCATCTTGCTACCACATTGTCTTGAAGAGAGGCACTAGACTTCCAAATTGTATTATATTGCATTGAAGGAAATTTCAAGTCTACTTTGAATATGAGTAAAGCCCTAGGGAATACACATAGCTAGCCATTTTCAACTGTTTAAAACTTAAAATATTTAAATGAAAGGAAATATAATTAAATATTGGAGATCCGTTAGTCCAAGGGACCAAGAGTTGCCTCAGCAATGAGATAGCCTTCCACAGTCTTTCCATATCCTAAAAAGCCTCACCATTACATTTACCTACCATGATGATCCACTCAGTTTCACATATTGAATATATATTTGTCACTATTTGTTACCTCTTTCTTTATCACTATTCGAAGAATTTTCTTTTTACTTCAATACTAGAAGATAAAACAAAAACCATTAGAGTGACTTGTTATGCCTCCTTTAGGTCTCCCCCATTTATTGAATGATACAAGCACTGAACAAATAGGGAAAGTCCCTCACAGATCTGGGTGTGCCCCTTCATAGCTATATGAACTATACTCCTTTCTCAATACCTTCCTTTTTTGAAGCCATCTGCAAGTCATCCCAAAACCATAACAAGGAAATTCAAAACATGCTTCTGCAGTGCCCTCCCCTAGTAAACCATATTTTCTCTGCCAATGGGTGAACCCACAATAAAGGGTTACACTTTTTTTCCTGAACGAACACTGAACTCTACATTTTGAAAAAAACTTTCAGATTCAGATGAATATTATCGTTGAGCCGTTTGAAATTAGAGGATGAAGTAAATTAGAGTCTTTTAGGATTTTCTATCTAAATTATATATATATATATATATATATATATATATATATATATATATATATATATATATATATATATATATATATATATATATATATATATATATATATATATATTTATTTATTTATTTATTTATTTATTTATTTATTTATTTATTTATTTATTTATTTATTTGAATAGTTTTTTCTTTCTCCGAAAAAATTGGTATGGTGTTGAAACTTCATTTTCAAAGAGTGACATTGTTTTCATAGAGCATAATTTTTTTTGTAAAATAGATATGAATGTGATTCTTTCGAATTTAGTTTCATAACATCCATATAGAGGGCATGCAATTGATTTGATGATATTATCACGATTATTGCATATTTTATTAATGTTTGAAGTTGACTAAACCATAATTTTGACATACCTTAACTATATAGCTTATAACTTGTGTATTTATCGAATTTCAAAAAAAAAAAAAATTGATAGAAAGTAGAATCAAAGGTAGAGGGCATTGTTATTTTTCAAAAAAAAAATTCTCTTTTTTACTATTTTTCATTGAACGTCAAACTAAGAGGTTTATATTTGATAAAAAACCTACATTCAATTAACGTAAAAAACCATATACATAATAAATTCAAAAATAGTTGAATATATAATTGTTAGAAAGCTTATTTTGAGTACTTGTACTATGCAAAAGGATGTCTTCTTATTGTTCCATTTGATCCCCGTGCTTGAACCCTGAAGCCATGAAATTCTTAGAATTTCTTCATAGTTTGCAAACATGGCCTAAACCAGGTACTT
The DNA here is from genome assembly GCA_027943335.1 of Chamaecyparis obtusa. Taxonomy (NCBI): domain Eukaryota; kingdom Viridiplantae; phylum Streptophyta; class Pinopsida; order Cupressales; family Cupressaceae; genus Chamaecyparis; species Chamaecyparis obtusa. Next base: position 761,568 of record BSBK01008673.1, on the reverse strand, counting down.
TTGATCGAAACTTTTGAGTTTCAATCGAAAGTACTTTCTATCGAAAGTAATTTCTGATTTGATGCCAATTTTAGTCATCACTAACTTACTTTCGATAGAAAGTAACTTACTTTTGATGTAACTTACTTTTGATCGAAAGTCAAAGTTGACTTTCAATAGAAACCTAGGTCGACCTATTTGGTGTCGTTTCGGGTTAATAATGATTACATATAAATAAATGTATGTTTTTCTCATCTCATTAATCCGAAAGTTGCAAAATAATTCGCATTTAGGAGAAGGAAGACTTTTGAAATTGTATTTTTTCAAATTTTGTCAAAATTTGGTGGAACAATTTTGCAACTTGTGATGAGAAATAAAAAGAGAAGGCTAAACAAGAGTACACAACATTATTCAAAAGAGGTTGAACAAAGACTACATGAAGAAGCACGAGAGAAATATTATCGTAGGAAATAAGGTATGTCTTTGTCTCTCTCTAGATATTTTAAGTTGATGGTCAGGACTTGTCTTAATGAATCATGTAAGCGTGATATTACATTACATAATTAGACCTAATAAGACTAATTATTACCTATTAGGACCAATTAGAGGTCTAACTAGACCTAACTAGACCTATTAGGACCTATTAGGATAAAGTAGACCTAACTAAAACTAACTAGGACCAATTAGACCTATTAGTACCTATTAGCCTAACCAATTAGATGTATTAAGACCTATTAGGACCAAATAGACCTAACTAAACCTAGCTAGACCTATTAGGACCTATTAGGACCAATTAGTCCACCTAATAGGGCCAATTAGGACCAATCACTAGTATATTTGAGTCCTTTTTCCAACGGCTATGCGTCTCAATTCTGACATTACCCCGTCATTCAAGCGACACTAACCGTTGTTGTAGTTTTGGTATCAGAATCACTGACGGCTAGGATGTGCATCATAATTACGATGGATCTGACCATTGTAATATGCATAGGAAGAGGGCCTACCAACATGGTCAAAGATGGTCCACATGTCATCAGGACTATTTATTGTTGTCACAATTATGACAGAGATGTTGTACATGCGACATCTACCTGTCAGATATTTCTGACAGATAGTCATCACTTGTAGTGATTTGTTATCAGTCGTTCTCTGATGATCATTGTAATTGCGACGGTATGCTGTATTTTTAAAAAGGAAAAATATTTGTTGTGCATGGAGTGAGACCTTAAAACATTGAGCTTCTCTTTGTTTCAAGAATAGTTTAACATTCTCTACTTAACATGGCCAACCATGTGAAGGTGGAAGCTCATCTGGCCCCTCCTAGGAGCCTCTTATGACCCTTTACGACATTTTAAGACCTCTAAGATGTATTCTTAGGGATCGTAAAGAGTCATAAGGGGTCCTAGGACACAACAACTGATAAACATAAATGTAGGCATCATGGTCACAATTGTTTGGAGACACAACATAATTGAGTGGTATACCTAGATGATGTAACACAACCACTACTCCAGTTCCAAGTTGACACTAGGATCCAAAAACCATAGATAAGGAATAAATTTAGAGAGCAGAGGAGGAGGGCCATAACGACCAAAATAATATAGGGAACCTATATTATTTGGGTCATTATGGCCCTCCTCTACTCTCTAAATTTATTTCTTATCTATGGTTTTTGGATCCCGCAGTGTCAACTTGGAATCAAAGGAGTAGTGGTTGTGTTGCATCGTCTGGGTATACCATTTAATTATGTTAAGTCTCCAAACATTTGTGACCATGATATCTACATTTATGTTTCTCAGCTGTTGTGATATCTACATTTATGTTTCTTAGCTGTCATGTTTATGTGCATGTTCTTTATGTGTTTGGCTTCTCTCCCTCGCATCCAAAATAATACTTTTCCACTCTGAATCGAGAATGCATGTGCAACTGCATAGAATATGCATGGATAACAAGTGGAGTTGAAAAAATGCACCACATTTGCATTTTTTTAATAGGTCATATTTTTTTTAATTTATAGACCATCGTGAACGTTACAACTCTGGAAGCTATGGGCAAGAGAATGTCCTCAACAAGATAGAAAATAAAAAGTCTTGATTTTCTTGCATGCTGAGGACATTAACCTTGCTTATAAGATTCAAAATTACAATGTTCACGATGGTCTATAACTTAAAATACCTAATTAAAGACCTCTATCAAAAATGCAAACTTGTTTCATTTTTCAACTCCACGTAATATCTTATGCATATGAATTGAGATTGCATGTAGTACCCCTACCCCTAGTCCAATTTTATAAATGTTATGATTACTTTAGGATGATGGAATATATGTTAGGAAATTATTGATGTGGATGATTTTACTGACCCCATACTTATGTGTATGGTTGAAGTGTTTGTTTTACATTTATGTTTGACGTGTCTGATGTGGTTGAGGGACAGAGTCATAGTTACTTGCTTGCGAGATCCACACGATCGGCCGATCCCCGCCATTGTCTGTTATATATTTATATATGTATGTACATGTGAGTGTTGTATGCAGGTTCACAGGTACCGGGCACCGTCTTCCCTGAATTATTAGGATGACCGTGCCCTATCGCAATATCTCAGATGATAAGAGAGGGGAGATAACACAGATCCAAAACCCTAACCTAAACCCATTTATCCTAGTTGTTGGATAAGTATTTGTTGACTACCCTATCCGAATTTGTCAGGTTGGCAAAGTTCATGGATCCCTTTCTAGTGTTGCTTGGTTTTGGTTTTGGTTTTGTTTGATTTTATCTCGTTTGGCTTCAGTTGATTTGTGGTTATGTGGGTGATTTTATGTGATTATTCATTTATTAATTATAGTTTTTGATTAAGGAAAATAGGTTTTAAAGGGGCCCTGAAACCCAAATAGTTTTAAGCATATACATAAATATAGTAGTCACAGAACACTAAGATATGATAGCCATAGAAAAAAATAGGCCAAAAACAGTCCACCAGCAAAGCGAATAGTAAAAACTAGGAAACAGGACCAAAAACAAATAACACAAAGCCAAGCCAAGCCCAAAAAAAACCCAGGGAGCAGATCAAGAAAATTCTCTGAGGATCTCTATCGCTCAAATCTCGAGCTTAGACACCTTGTCCGCAGCATCCTTGAGGTCATCCAGATCCTTGTCAGGTTCCTGTGTGTCTTTCTTCATGGTGCTAGACCTAGTTCTCTTCCTCGGCCCTTCCTCCAGAGTTTTATCTTTGCTACTATTTGGAGACTCCTCCTTGTTGCTCCTGTGTTCCTCAAATTTTCTGATCAAGACTTTTATGTTATCATTTGAGGCTTTTAGAATGCTGTGGCTCTGCTCCGCAATTTTCTGCAGTGTCCCCTCCAAGCTCTGCATTCTCTTCTTCACATCCTCGATTTTGCTTTCCATCTCATTCTTCTCCTCTGTTAGCATAATCTTTATGTTGTTGCCCTCCCTTTCCAGCATTCCCACCCGAAACTTTAGCTCCTGAATTTCATGGAAAGTCCATTTGGTTGTCCTATAGCTATCAATGACACTATTTTTGGCATTATTGAGGACATCCATTTGAGGATGTTCTTTGGTGATGTCACTTAGAATCACCAGGGCAGGGTCTATGATGTCCTCCATTTGAATCTTGCCTTCCTTTTTTTCCTTTACCAGGGTTCTCATCATTTCTCTCTTTAGGCCCATTCTGACAGACACATTGTGGAAGTCTCTCCAAACCATAATTTTCTCTTTATCTATTATCTTGCATGCATACTGGTTGGCCCCTTGATCTTCAATAGTCTGCATATGATCGTCCTCTCTCCCTTGACTCTCCTCTTTCTCTTCACTATCCTTCGCTTCCTCCTTATTCTCCTCTTCCATTCTCTTCTTTTTCCTCTGTTTCGTGCCACAATCCGTAACCTCTTCCCTATTTGCTAGCATTTTGATGATAAAATTTCTCTTCCCCTTCTTATTTTTCTTAGTCTCCTCCTCCTCCCCAATTGTATCTTCCTCAGCTTCAACGTTGTCTCCCTCAGTGTCCATACCATCTACTTCCTCGTCATAATCCCTGTCAGAAGAGACCTCAATGCACTGCTTAGAATATGATTTCTCCTTTTTAACCTATTTTTCTTTCTTAGTCTTCTTTTTCCCTTTCTGGTATGTGGGGAGGCATCAACATCCGAGTCTGAATGCATGTGTTGACTCTCCTCGGTGTCAGAAGGGACATGCTCTTCTTCACCCGAGTCGAGCTCTTCATCAAAGCCTTCCAACCCCCCTTTCCCCTGCTTAATTTCTTTACCTATGGTTTTAGCTTTGAAGAACTCATAAATCAACAACAACAAGCCTTCATGAAATGCAGGATTACCAATGGGTTTTTCCCTATAATCATTTATATTTTCATTGATGGACGAGTAGAGGTAAAAAGGAATAGAGATTTTAGTCCCTGACCTGAAATGGTTGAGAAGCACAAAGTGGTAGGAGTATAAGTAATTGAACCTAGTGTCCAGAGATAATTATCGCTCTCAGCACAAACCTCCACAGTGGTTTTATGGACCTCGGCAGGTAGTAAGTGTCATGCTTCTCAAGAGCCTTCTTCTCCTCCTTTCCTTTGGTGAATTCCACCATCGCCTGACCATAAATGTGACGATCTCTATAGAATTTCTTTCCAACAATAGGTATGTCTGTCACCGCAGAAATAACCTCCTCCTTCACATTGAACTCAACCCCATCAATCTTAACACTCCCCTCATTCCAATTTCTAACCATTGTTTTGGTGACCAAGGGTTTCCATCCATGCAGTTTTTTGATGAAAGAGGTCACCTCCCCTTTACTCAAAATACCCCACATCTTCGACCGCCTCTGCCATTTCTCTGCCTCATCCTCAAGTTCCCTTTTGTGGCGTTCCCCCACCATTTTCCTTCTCATTCTACAAACAAAGCTTCTGGTCACAGAGCACTTCAAAGTTTTGGGCAAGAAGCTAGTATGAAAAATGTTCTCGATCCTTCCCTTAGCATTTGGAAAAAAACACCCAAAAGCAGGCCCTGACGTGCAAAGATGGCAATTGCCCAGGTGATTCATACTCTGGCTCGTGTTTTCACACATCATATATCGGCACAAATTCCCTAACACATAAACTTTCATCATTAGATTTTTATATTTCTAAATCTGCTCGGGATTCTCTCACCTTCCATTAATTCCTTGATTTCGAGCGGAATTAAATGTCCCTCCATCCATCTTTTCACCTCATTATTTCTGACAACCCAATTGGCCAGCCTGTTAGCAACTTGGTTAGCCTCCCTATACTCATGTGCCACGTGGATTTTTTCAAAAGACTTGAGGAACTGGACACTTTCATTAACCAAGTTGGCTATCGTCCAGGTCGGCATATTTTTTTCATTGAGACAGTCAATTATGTTCTTTGAATCACCTTCCAACCATAGATTTCTAACTCCAATATCCATAGCCAGCTTTATAGTTTGATGAGCCGCAGTCACCTCCGCAACATGGTTGGTTTTCACTCCCACAGGAGCCGATATAGCGGCAATGCCTTTCCCATGTTCATTTCTGATGATACCCCCTATCCCTGCCTGGCCAGGATTGCCTTTCGCAGCACCATCAAAGTTGGCTTTGCACTAGCCCTCAGGAGGAAGGGACCATCTGCAATCCTCCCTTTTGCTATAGTCCTTCTCCTTAACATTGGTAAGTGGGTTATAGCCTTTGATAATAGTGAAGTTTTCAACTAGAGCATTTAAACTTTTTTGAAAAACCACCTTAGCATTAGCTTCGTTTTCCCTGAATATACGGTTGTTCTACTCCTTCCAAACCCCCCAGCAAAGATGAGGGGGAGACCAAGCCCATAAGCCTTGACTCACATCCCCAGCCACTCCTCTATGCCACTATTGGAATAGCTCAGTTATGTTATTGGGAAAAATCTAGGTCTGCTTGAAAAAAGCCAAGAAAGAAGACCATATGTTCCTGGTGAAATGACAGTGTATGAAAAGGTGATCAACACTTTCCAGTTGTGCTTTACAAAGAATGCAATGATTAGGAATCTGATTGCCTCTCTTGATAAGGTTGTCCACCGTCAAAATTTGGTTTTGAAGCATTAACTAGAAAAAGATGTTGATTTTGGGAGTTATGCTAGCAAACCAAGCGTTAGCCCAAACAAGGACAGGACCACACCTCTGCATAGTATCATAGCCCGACGCCATAGTGTAGTTGCCATCCTTAGTCGGCCTCCAAACAAGTTCATCCTTGCATCGTGACAAAGGACAAAGCCTGATCATATTCATCACCGGTTTGAGCTCTTGGGAAATCTCAGTCAGAATAACCCAATTCTCGTTAACCCTATAGTCTCTCACCCTGTAGCCAAATCTTTCCATGCAAAGCATTTCCCATCTATTGTACTGATCAATATTCCATAAAGGCCCGACACCAAGCCAGTCATCAAGCCAAAAATTGATATCTTCACCATTGCCTAGTTTCCATTTCACCTTCTCAAAAGCTAAACCCTTAGTTTTAATGATGCCATTCCAAATAATAGAACCCTTAGGCTCCTCCTCCCTGCTGATAAACTGCTTTAAGTTGATGTTGGAAATATAATTATTTTCCAAAATGTCCCTCCATTCACCTTTGGATATAAATATCCTCCAAATCTATTTAGCTTGCAAAGCCTTGTTGAACTGCTTCAAATTCCTAATCCCCAAACCTCCCTATTTTTTAGATTTGCAAATATTATCCCAGGCCACAAGCGGGTACTTCTTATTACCTTCCGGTCCATCCCATAGAAACCTCTTTTGGATGGACTCCAAAGTAGCAGCCACTTTGGAAGGAATAGAGAAAAGGTTGAGAGCATAAATGGGCAAATTCTGAAGAGTGGACTTGATCAAAAGCACTTTCCCAGCCTGACTCAAGATAATGCCCTTCTAGCCAGCCAAATTTCTATTGAACCTATCTATTAAGTTATCCCAAAAGTGGTTAGGAGGTCTAGTCCCCATAGGGAGACCCAGATAAGTGGTAGGAAGGGTCCCAATGCCACAGCCCAAGATGTTAGCAATTTTCCTCTATCTGCCTTCTGGGGTGTTGACAAAAAAGACCGAGCTCTTGTTCCAATTAATTAACTGTCCCGTAGTATTAGAGTAAGAATTAATAATTTTATTCACCTGTCTGGCTTCCTTAACCAAAGCATCTCCCCCAAGGATGGTATCATCCACAAATTGCTGATGATTGAAGACCAGGGGTCTGGAGGAAGGTTTCAAACCAACTAATTCACCTTTGCTCCTTTTTTCAAGAATCAGTCTACCCAAGCATTCAACCAGAATAATAAAGAGGATGGGAGAGAGGGGGTCCCCTTGCCTGAGCGCTCTAGAAGATTTGAAGACATTCGTGGGAGAACCATTGATCATAACTACAAAGGTGGGGGTGGATATCAATTGAGAATTGATCATCCGAATGTTGTTATTGAAACCAAAAGCATGCAAAACCTGATCCAGGAATGACCAATCCACCCTGTCATAGGCCTTAGACAGGTCAAGCTTGAGCAGGAAGCCATCCTTATTTCCTTCCTCTAAAGAGTGTATCACCTCATGAACAGCTATAATAGAGTCCAGTATTTGTCTACCTAGGACAAAGCCTGTTTGTTGCGAGGAAATGATCTTCAGAAAGATTTTAATCATTCTAATGGTTAAAACTTTAGAAAAGATCTTATAGAGGGAGTTGCAAAGACTAATAGGCCTAAAAGAGTCAAAAGTGTCCGCACCTAGAACTTTGGGAATGAGAGCCAAGAAAGTGGCATTAATCTCTTTGAGCAGACTCTTGGCACCAAAGAATTCATGTACTACTTTAACAAGATCCTCTTTAAGAACTTCCCAGTACATCTGGAAGAAGAAAGTAGGGAACCCATCTGGGCCGGGGGCTTTCTCTGCAGGTAGAAAGAAGACAGCCACCTTGATTTCCTCCATATCTGGTATAGCCGCCAAGGCTCTGTTCTAACAAGCCTTAATAACTCTAGGGATGGACTTGAGAATAGCTTTTTGATCCTCAAAACCCATATTTGTCTCTTTGGAGAGGATGGAGGAGAAAAATCTGATTGCTTCCTGGGTGATCTCCTTATCATCTTTAAGAGAGACATCCCCCTTATTGATAACACTAATTCTGTTGGCAACCCGATGCTTCATTGTAGAGAGGTGAAAGAATTTGGAGTTTTTCTCCCCTTCCTTTAGCCACACCGATCTAGAACGCTGCCTCCAAAACATTTCCTCTTTGCTCACAATGTTGTGAAGATCAGCTAGGATAGACTTTTCAACATTCAGTCTCTCCTCATCATAACCCACATTTTGTATCTCCTCCTGAACCCCAACAAGATCCTCCATTATCCTTTCTTTAGTTTGAAAGATATCACCAAAGTCCTTTTTATTCCATTTATTAATTATAGTTGATTTATGTTTATATAGATTATTTTATGTGATTATCAATGTTAGGTGCATAGTTGAATTTTATGATTAAATATGCTCCTATGATTAATTGAGGAAATTAAATTAAAGTTGATTATTTGAGTAATTAGAAATTAATATTGATTATGTCCTAGGTTTATTTTGATAAAATTTAATTAAAATCAAATAATTGATTATTTGGATTTAATTGATTATTTTATTAATAATTGAGTTTTATTATGTTTGTGAGTATTATTAAATAAATTAAATATTCAATTGCATATTTTAGGATGCATTAAGTATTTTATTTTATTTAATATGTATTTTAAATTATTAACATGTGCATAATTGAAAAGTGAGTTGTCAAAAAGTGAACAACTAGCTTTCAAATGTCAAGTTGTGTTGTGCATTTAAAAGATATTTTAATTAATTAATTAATTTTTACTTTCAATTTTGGAGTTAGAGTCTAATCAGGAGTTGTCTTATGAGTCATTTCTGATTTGGAGTTGATCTATGAGTTAGCTTTTGAGTTGTCTTTAGGGATTGCATGAATTTGGAAATTGAATTCCTATTAGGAAAATTATTGCATTCATTGGAGATTAGACAGGTTTCTTTGGAGGAGATTTTTGGGAGAGATTTTTTGCTTGGAATTTTGGAGAATTTGTGGATGGTTGTGGTTGCATGTTGATTTGTCTTGATTGTGCATCTAGATCTAGTTCCTGTTTTCATCATAGTTTTCAGATCTGCAGGCAGGATTGGTTTTGGAAGAAATCTCACTCTCAAATCTTCAACAGGGGTTTCATTACAGTTTCTGGCATTGGATTCAAGGTAGGATCTAGAATTCTTGTTGTGTGTCTTCTGTTATTTTATTTGGTAAAATTTTGTGTTTGGGTAGATTTGGATTTATCTCATTAGATTTGTATGTATTCTTTGATTCTGGGTGTTAGAGAAACATTATTTATGTTCTTTTATATTTTTATGATTACTTGGCACTGTATCGTTATGTTGGCAAAATTTCATCTTAAGGTTGCGTATAGTTTGCTTATTAAACGATAAATCAATTATAGTATATAGTTAGACTATAGTGCTTGATAGAAAATCAATTCATTACTAAAAAGACCAAATTTGAATAGAAAATAATACTCTTTGTTTAAATCAAAACAAATGTCCAATAAGACAAAATAGAATAGATTCCTTGTAAAGAATCTCAATATGATTGTTTAAAAAAAATGTAAATGGCTTAAAAGAAAATTAATGTTTAAAAAAAAAAACTAATTTGGGCATTGGATTCAATTCTGGAAAAATGTGATGTACTCTATGTAAAAATATAGTACAGTAAATAAATGAATATGACAGTTAAATATATATATATATATATATATATATATATATATATATATATATATATATATATATATATATATATATATATATATATATATATATATATATATATATATATATATATATATATATATATATATATATATATATATATATACAAAAATTTATGTGTTGCTTATATTATTTATTTAATTTTCTTAAAGCATCATGTATTAACAATCGAATTTAAAAAAAAATTTTAAAATGGTTTAATGCAAAGTGCAGTGTTTGACTTTTTTTTTAAAAAAAATTATTATTAATTTAATGGAGGGGCGGGGGCCACCACCTCCCCACCCCTCGGAAGGCCCTGCCGGCGACCTGCCCGAGGGAGGCCGCACGACAGGTCTACCAGCGGTCACCCCAAAGGGGGCCCACGTTGCAGGCACCGGTGGTGACTCCCAAGAAGGGAGGTCGTCGGATAACAGGTAAGGTGGGGGCATGGGACCCGCTTCCCACCCCCCTATGTTATCTTTTTTTAAAATTTACTTAATTTTGTTTTAGTATAACTTTTGATTTTCATTTTTTTATTAATTTTAAAATCTTGTTATTAAATTAATTAATTTGTATTTATTAATCATTTCTAATTAAATTTATGTATTAGTTTAATTAAATTAATATATTCATATATTAATGTTTTTTTTAGTTTTCTTATGATAGGTGTTTATTTGGATTTTATTATTTAAATATACACTTTGTATTGAATATTATTTTGTAAATGATGGTTAGTATGTTAATCTTTACCAAATTTTATTTTAATAGTATAATCAGATAATTTGTTATATTTGATCTAAATAGATTTTAATTAAACTATAACATATTTTGTTTTACAATAAATGTTATTCATATGTGTACTCATTTGAGAATTTTCCAAATCTAATTTATAGGCTGAATTATATTTCTATTGGTAACGTGTAGTTTGACAAGTGTTATGTATATACACAAATTGGGAATTTATGTTCTGCTAAACCTATAAGAGGTACTTGGGAAAGCCCTTTAATTTTATGATTTTGTTTTAATGTTTATCTTATGTTTAGCATATCAGATTTGTGTGTTACTGTATGTGGAATCAATTATGTTCAATATGGAATTTTGTGTGCTTACAGTTAAATTCCAGAATTCTATGATGCATTGTGTCTTCTTCATGCTTGGGGTGTTTTCTTTTGCTTAATGTGTTTTGGGGCACTAGAAGACCAAAGGGAAAGACAGAGGCTGAGGTTTGTGTTAGTTGTTCTTGTTCTCAGTTTTGTGTTTGATGTGAATGTACTTTATCTGATTATCACTCATGTTTGACCATTGGGCTCATGATATATTGTACTTGTTTGTGGTATCTCTGTAACCATATCTAGTTCTTTTGTGTGAATATGGATATGAGGTTACGTAGTTGTATACCTGATTAGATCTAGGAGAGATCTGTGAGCCTAGGGTAGTTTACCTAGATATGTAGTAGGAGGTGGCTTGCAATAAGCGTCGAGGCCCATAAGTGGCTGCCAGGATCACTTATTGTTAAGTATCTTAATCAAGTGATAACTAAACATAACACCGAGAGATTTTAAGATAAACCTAATAAGATATGGTTTCCTCACCCTGGCTTAGTGCTAGTACAGACTAAGGTGGGAATGGAGAAGATGACTAGCTCCCTTTTAAGGGATGAGTTGGCATAGTCGATGGCTTCGTCAGTATGAGAAGTCATTGACACTGTGTAAGGTCACTTGGGTGCTGAGATCCAGCAAGATTACCAGGATGAGACTCAAGGGTTAGACATACATGATGACACCTTCTTATGCATAGTCTAGTTATCCTACATGTGTCGGTTGCCTCTAGAATAGTGAGTCTTTCATGACATTATTACTTTTTCACCTTGAGTTAGAGAGCTTTCAAGATCCTTTCCTTAGCTTGATTGGTTTGATATTTGTTATCCAAGTGCGATCTGTTATTATCTCCTTAACACGGTGGGAGTGGACCTTTTTGGTTCACAAGGTCGGGTGGTAGTGGTTCTTTTACCATTTGAGATTCTGACGTTCGTGCACCAGTGCTGGATGATCCCTGTAGCAGTTATTCCTTCTTGATCTTCATTGTTGGAGTTGTGTTCTTCATTCTCTTCTTCTTATGATTATGTATCTTTGTATCAGTTATTCAGTGATATCATGATGCACTTCTTTTCAGTTATTGTATTACATACCCTGTGACATGTGTAGTGGATGGAGGTTATTATGGATACCTTATGGTACTAGATGTAATTATGTTATCTTCTAGGTGATTTTGTTTTTATCTTTCATTTGCTTATGTGAGTTTCATAATTGTACCTAATCTATATTATTAATTAATGTTAAGTAATCTTTGTCAAGGAACTCTTGAGAGTTGTAACCTTTGTTGGTTGTTTATGTTATGTGAGTTAATGGTAATTGCTTCCGCATTGATGTTTATCTTGTATGTTAATTTATTTATTTTTTAAATTATTCTGCAAACTTAGAATCATGTTTAGGTTAAGTCCTCCTAGGTTCCCTGGCGGGGCATTACATTGCATATTAAACTAGGCGCCTCCTTTTGCATTGCCTGAAACCAAGAGATTGTCACAATTAACATCTAAAACCATTATTGAACTTTTGTTATAATTAAAAATTACATTAATACTTACTGTATAAGTCCGAACCAAGTGAATCACAAAATGGATAATGGTGATTGATGAAGAAGATTTGAAAATGATGATTGATCCAATTTAGATTGGTGCAACATTTTCAAATCTTCTTCATAATCATTATCAACACATGGCCAATTTTGCAAAACTAATTCTGCATAAATTGAATTCTGCATACTCCTTATTTTTTTCTGGGTTGATATTGTCAGACATTGAACAACCATTTTCTCAACTCTAATTTTCTCAACACAAAGGGACATTTATCATAGTCATAGAAACATGATTATTTTTAAATGGAATACACCAAGGAGTACCATCAGAAATATTGACCATTTACAATCATGAACAACAAACCTAAATCAAATAGCTCATTTTTTTATTAGCATGTGTAGTCTCTGTGTATATGGAAACTAAATGAAATATCAAGCTGAAATAAAATAGTGAACAAAAATTCAAATTCAAGGCCTAATTTATCAAGAGCAACAAACATTAGGACTATAGAAAAATCATTAGGACTATAGAAAAATCATTAAGACTATAGAAAATCAAGTTCTAGAAATGGATGGTTCTGATGCTTTTCCATTACAATAATTGAGCATTCATCATTTGGTATATGAACAGGTGAAAAAAATGTAGATTTGACCAAAAAATTTTGGGAACTAGACCCATCAGCAAATGGACTTGTGATGATTTTCACAATAGTACATGTGTTATTGGGTCAACTCCCAGTACTGCTTAGGCAAATTTGCATGTTCATCACCTGTGCATATGAAGTGGCTCTAATGAAAGATACAATAGTTAAACAACCATTTTGTCAACTCTAATTTTATCAACACAAAGGGAAATTTATCACAGCCATAGAAACTTATCTTAGAACTATCCATTTCTCTGTGTATATGAAAAATGAATGAAATATTAAGCTGAAGTAAAATATTGAACAAAATAGTATTCCACATAGAGTGAATGAAATATACCATCAAAAGAAGGTGAACTCCATAATTGGCACAAACTCGGATATGGGCAAAGTCAAAGTCAAGGCACATACATAGAAAATAAAAAGGGGACAAATGACAAGAAATAAGAAAAATCATTAGGACTATAGAAAAATCATTAAGACTAGAAAATCAAGTTCTAGAAATGGACGGTTCTTATGCTTTGCCATTACAATAATTGAGAATTCATCATTTGGTACTTCTTGGTGTATTCCATTTAGATGTTCAAATTTTGCCAGTAATGATTTGGGGAATGCAATCATGAAAAGTATTCTCTAATCACACAACCAATCAGCATCCCTTAATCAACATTCTTCAACAATGTTTGATCCATTTATTCAATCCTTTCTCCATCCCTGCACACAAACATGTATGGAAACATATGGTACATATTATAGACTCTCCCCACAGTCACATTAACCACAGTAAGTGAGGAGGCCCTATTCATTCATGGTGTCTTCAAAGCAAATTTTTGATTGCATACACCAATCGTCAACAAACTAATGACTTTCCTTGATCAAATCTTCACAAAAACCATAAAAATTTGCATGGAAATGATTAATAACTCAAAAAACTATAATATCAAATCATTTCCAAACAACATTCATTAACACATAAGATTAATTAGCATTCATTAAAACACATTCATTAGCATTCATAAGTCTCATTAGCATTCATTAACACATAAGATTAAAACATCGAGATATAAACATTAGTCATTATCAAATAAGTTACATAAATGAGAATCTTTTCTTTTTTGACTTTTTCTGCTTCCGTAAATTATTGCAAGGGCATATCCATGGCATCATCACCCTTTCTTCTCGCTCATACACATGATCTCACTGTCCTTTACAAATGTGAGTCCTCTGTAATAACAAATAAAAGGGTTAAGTTAAAAATATATTATCATAATTGGGGTTAATTTAAAAAAATATTATCATTATTGTTACAAGCATTTTAGTACTTTAAAAAACATAAACGTGATGCTCTTTACCTTGTCCAACCACGTCATCTTGTTCAGCGGCTTGAACCTCAACACGCTCATCGGGAACAACCTCTACATCCTCTACAATTGCAATACAAATTTTTTATTAAAATCCCAACACATTATAATTAAATTTTTATTACTACGCCAAATTCAATTTAAAATATTTACTTGTATTAATAATTCAATAATCAAAATTTGAATAGAAAAAATATACCTTGAGTACTACAATACACATTCGAATCGACACCTCCATTGTGCTTGGATGGTGTATTAGGATTGGTAGGCTGTATTCTAATATAAATAATTAGTGCATTTATCGATAATATATACATATAAATACAATACAAATACTGAGAAATGTTAATCATTCAGTTTAATACATATAAATATATTCACTTTAAAGTTTTAAACAAATATATAATCATTGTTTCCTTAATTAAAACAAATATATTCACTTTATGTTGGAACTTAACATCAAATACAGTAATTGGTAAAGTATTCAACTTGAAATAAAAATCAATTGGTTTATTTACCTAATCGACAGATCCACCAGAAGAACCTTGCGCACTCATTGATCAAAATCATTCAGTCACGACTGTATAGCCTTGTTTGTAGCCTATTTTCTTGTCCTCTTTTGTAATCTTTTTTTTGAACTCCAAGGCCTACATTTTTTCTTGGTATCATGAATATTTATTGTAGTGAATTTCATCAAAACTAAATTGATTGTAATTTATAAATTTTTGCATATGGGTAATTTACTAATACTTACAAATCGTGCAACAAATTTTGAATATCCACTCGAGTCGAGCTTGTGTTCCTTGTACTTTTTTTTTCTTGCTTTTGTTTCCTTTGATGTGTCAAGCAACCTATGTGATGTTTGAAATATGTTAGATCACATAAGTACAAAGAGTAAATAGTACATAATTTCATTATTAAGATTATCATGTACCTTCTTTCCTCAAGTGATAGTATTTGTCCACCATGTCTTGTGCTTCTCTCAAGTGCATCCTTTTTAAGATTCTCCCACTCATTAATGGGAACATAGGGGGGTCACTCGTAATAAGGATTGTGTTCTATTTGGGACCTCTAGTTATTCCTAATATACTTCAAATCTTGGTCCACTTTCTCAAGGAGCCTAAGTCTTTGAAAGACGTTGGGTCCAAAAAGTTTTGTCATAGAGTCAATGAGTTTATCCTTTAACTCTTTATCTTGTAATTGCCACCTTTTAAGAAAAACAATTGTTAGATTCATAAATGAAGTGAAGCTACCTTTTAATATACTTGAAGAGAGGGATGAAAGGAAATATGATCTAGCAATGAAATCAAAATATGATACCATGTGCATATGGTCAGCCTGAAAATGAGCAAACATTCATCATTAAATTTTTCATAAAATAGATTATTCCCTGAAGAAAGGATCAATCGTTAAAGTACCTGGAAGCTGGGCTACTCTCAAGGGAAGTCCATCTTCAATGTTCACGAGCAATTGATCACAATTCTCTATTGTTCCCATACATCTAACATGAGTACATCTAGGAATTTCCTCATCGCCTCCTACATAAAATAAATCCAATATTACAAAATGCCCCCTAAGAAAGAATAGTTCAAGTGAAATAAACACATGATAAATGAGAGAGAAAAAGAGGAATCTACTTACCAATAGGAATTTCCATCGCATCTATGGCCATGCTATGGGTTGCCGACTTTGCAGGTAGTAGTACCTTTATGGTTTTGATCCTCGTAGCAAGTGACGTACTCAACATAGGATCAATAGTAGGTGCTAAAAAATTAGATTGTTAGAGCATAAAAAAATATGGAAAACCATGGACAAGATTGTTAGAGCTATTAAAAAAAATTGTTCGAGCAAAACACAAGTGGAGGATAGAACATACGATGTACTTGAACCACATGAAGTATCTACATCTGGGGCATGGCCCTTTAATGTTTTTTGCATCCTCGGTAAAAATAACACATATGTATTTTAGTTAATGACATAAATAAAAGAGTATACTATAAAAACTATTATTGAACTTTTGTTACAATTAAAAACTACATTAATACTTATTATATAAGTCTGAACATGGTGAATCAACTCATCCTCTCGCTTCTATATTTGAGGAGTCTGAGGTTGAATATCTGCCAATCGATTTAACTCTCTTGATATTGCACGAAGGACCTTTTACAGTGCAACCACAGGATCAATGTCTAATGAAAAATCAACAATGAATGGATCCCGCTCATCCTACAGCTCCTCCTGGACTACTTGTTCCCTTCCCTTTTTCTAATTAGCACTCGTTAGTGAGAACAATATTATTAGCACTTTATTTAAAAGCAATCCAAAATAGTAGTGAAGAATAAAACATAACAAAAAATACACATTAACATTTTTCTTGTATGTGCATTTCTACAACAATAATGAGTTTTACCTATCGGAAAGAAGTCTCATTAGAACCATCATTTCTGTATGTATCGTGTGGCTATTGATCCATACTATAGCCCTGTATTTTAAAAAAAATCATTGAGATATGTTAAAATACATGTGTTCTTATTCTAAGTTACATTGAATAATAGATAATTATCAGAATGCGTACCACCTTGTCCATGATAGTCATTGGTTTTTTTGTATCTATGTGATTCAAATTGTAATCAATAAGTAGCTCTTCACCTCCACGTATTGATTTGATCACACATACAAATACATGATTTCCCTCGCACGCCTCAAATATGCAATTGGGTTGCTTCTTAGTTGACACAGGTCATGTACTATTTATAAAACCTGCAATATTCCTTGATGCTTTTGGCCTTCTGTCAACGTATATAGCTACTATTTTACTTTGTTCACTAACTTTTTGTTGTATATAATTTTCTGTGAGTGCATACCTACACATACTTTTTTTATATCTAACAATCTCCATCTAACTACTATAATCATAACAAGGTCCGACATACTCCATCAATTCAACAACTTTGTTGTAAGAGACCTTTATGCCATCCATGAAAAATAGGCCCAAACCATGTATTGAAGATGGTGCTATGCGATATATCCTCTCTCTAACACAAAAATCAATGTTTATTGAAGGAAGTTCATCAGAGACCCATTGTTTCTATAGATGTTTGTACCTAAAGGGAACCTCAGAGTCTCTTTTTCTCTCATCATCATAAGAACACAACCCCCCTTGAGAAAAGAAAAATTCCATGTGTTTATTGAATTTCTTTTTGATCTTTTGACCTCGAGTCGATCTCCTTGATTTAGACATACTAAATGTGTCACTTTCTTCTTCCATTCCTATATTTTCCTTATTCGAGGAAGACAGATTTGACAAATACCTATTCCCTGGTACTTGCACTTCATGATTTGAGAGAGATAGGTGGAAATGAGAGATATTTTACAAATGGTAAAAGACATTAATCTCTATGGGGTGTATTGACTTATACCTGACAATCCATGAGACTGTGTGGGATACCTAACAAAAGATAATAGTTATATAATCAGACAAACATAGTTCACTCCATTATGAAGAACAAGGAGAATCCCTTGTGATTTAACATCAATCCTAAGGACTCAATTCCTCACAAAGTATATGAAACTAAGATGTTTGATGAAATGCCACAAGAGTGGTGTCTCATGCAATGCTGATATATTCATTGTATGCTAGTTTGTCAAAATGCTTCAAAGAAATGTGATCTCCTATAATATTTTGAATATCTCAGCATTGCATATAACTAAACATCTCCGGATTGCATGAGACACCACTATTATGGCATTTCATCAAACAGTTCTTGTGCCTTGCCAGTGTTTTTATTACATCTTGTGAAGGACATTATATATTGTTAAAATTATCTATTTATACTTTCATAATTAGCTCACTCCATTGCAGGGAACAAGGAGAATCCCCTATGATTTAACATCATTGATGTGCAAGGAAATAGAAAATTATCAGAATCAAATCTCATAAGATAGTATTTAGATTAAATGCATTGATATAAAAAAATACCCCAGAAAATGATAAAGAAAGGTAAGTTTCTTAATCATGTCACTAATTTGTGCATGTCTAAATACTAGTGTCTTTCAAGTGATTTGATTCTTGTCATGCCCACTAGAAATGAGAACGGTCTTAACTAGTGAGGTTGTTTAAGCATATAGAGATTAAATACACTCTTTTAGAATGAAATTTCTCTTAAAAAAAGATCAAAGATATCAATAGGACATATAAAACAAGGTGAATAAGAGTAGTTAGATATTAATCCTAAAACCAAAAATGTCATTAATATGAAACACAAAGCATATTATTGGAAAAAAGTGCAGATTTCAACCCAAAAGAATCGTTAAAATATGCCAAACAGGAAAAATCGTATGGACATTTTATCGAATGGTTCACATGCCCTGTCTATAATTATATTCTTTAGGCATTTTGTCAAACATATTGTGTGGATCGTTAATGCTTCCATCTATTCCTTCAAGGCTAGCATGTAGTTGAAGCTAAAACATCTGGCATAATTGTACATTTCATTCATGTCATTGATATTATTCTTCATCCATCTCATCATCTTGAGATCATCATCATCGACGACATCATCACCACCACTATCATCATCGTCGTCATCATTGTCATCATCATCATCATCATTGTCATCATCGTCATCGTCATCCTCCTCTTCATCATCACCGTGATCAATAGTAGCATCATCATCATCTTCTTCTTTATAGTCTTCTTCGACTAACTCTTGATTGTTATCATCATCTATATCATCTTCCACTTCTTCCTCTTGCTCAGTATCTTCTTCTTCCATCGCATTATACTTTATCAGCCTTCCTCTTGGATCATGTATAACAACAAATGACCAACCCAGTTTATGTGGAACCTATGAGTAAAATACTTGCTCACATTGGCTTGGAAGAACATAGAGCTCTTCCCCAACTGACTCAAACAACCTTATATTAATTATTGGGAATCTATTGTCATGTTCAATAACAATTCTATCAAGATCATTTTGATTGAGTCATAGTATGTACCATTTCACGATGCAGAGAACTAATTTGAAAGAATTAAAATCACAGTCAAGTATATCAACCAAAATACCATAGTATCAATTTTGCGACTCTCGAGGATGTAAGTCATTTCTAGATGAAATATTAGTCACCTGGAGACTACACTTATCCTAGAATGACAAGTTCTCTTCATTTCATCCAACTTTTGATGTGAAATTTATAACCATTGCATAACATAGCCTTGTGGTGTTTCACCTACAATAATGTCAAATATGTATAAATTATTGCATCATGAGTTGAAAAACATACAGTTGATTAACAAATGTATAAGTACGTGGTGATCTCTTAAACCATATGCTAAATCTATTTCATTTTGTGTAACATTGAGATCTCCATTACGATGAGCTTGTCTAACTAATGAAGATGCGGATTCCCATTTTAATCTATGACCATAATATTGACATCATTCAATCCATACCGTCATCCAATCTTGATTGTTTGCAATAAACAAATGTATTGCATCCTTCTCTTTAGCAACTATACAAAAGTAAATAGATGACTTACAATAGATTTATTTTGAAGATTAAGAATTAATTAACTACAATAACATCTTAGTCACTTAAAAACTTAGAAACATAAAGGAAAAAGTCAAATAATGGAATAAAAAGGTTTTTGGAGATATCTTCCAGTAGAAGAACAAGGCTAAAATTAACCTTTCTGCTATCCAGGATGCCATTCAAATTCATGGTTTGACTAACTCTCTTAAAGATAATGAGAAGAAAGCCCTTGTCAACTACCATGATATAATATCTAAAGAGGAAATCTATTAGCGACAGAGATCCAGGGTGGTCTGGCTTCAAGAAGGGGATAGAAATACTAAGTTCTTCCTCTTGACTACTCTCAAACATAGAGCAGCCAATCGAATAGCTAAAATCTCTAAGTACAATGAAGAGATCCATAAATAAGAAGATATCAAGACTGTTTTTGTCAACTACTTTTCCTTCTTACTCTTTGCGGATATCACTCTTGATAGAGATAGCTAGGCTACGTTATTGGAAGCTATTCCTAGTATTTTAAACCAAGAGAAAAATAAGATGTTGCAGGATATTCCTTCCAATAAGGAGATTAAGGATGTGGTTTTCTCTTTTGAAGGAGATAAAGCTCCTCGCCCAAATGGGTTTCCCATGTTATTTTTTCAAAATTCTGATTGATTGTTGAGAAGGATGTTTTGAATGCAATGAAGGAATTCTTTGGATGTAGAAGCCTTCTCAAAGAAATTAATGGCACCTTTTTAGCTCTGATTCCCAAAATTGTTGGAGCTCAGTCTTTTGATCAATTTAGACTTATCATTCTTTGCAACTCCTTCTATAAGATCTTTTCTAAAATCTTAACTACTAGACTGCTGAAGATTCTACTTGATTTGATAGCTCCTCAGCAAAATGGTTTCATCCCTGGAAGACAAATTCTTGATTTCGTTGTTCTGGTTCATGATAATATACACTCAGCTATCAAGCGAGATAAATAGGGATTTCTTCTCAAACTTGACTTGGCTAAAGCTTATGACCATGTGGATTGGAACTTTTTATGTTTGATCCTTAAGTAGATCAGGTTCAATGAGAGAGTTATTCAAATAATATTTCAATTGATATTAACTGCTTCCTTTGTAGTTATTATTAATGGATCTCCCTCCAAGTTCTTCAAAAATTTCAGAGGTTTGAGACAGGGAGACCCCATTTCCCTTGTTCTATTTACTCTTTTGGCTAAAATCATGGGAAGATACTTTCAGCTCTTGGTTTCTAAGGGTGTTATTCAAGGCCTCCATCCCTCATCCAACCCCTTAACATGCTCCCATGCTTAGTTTGTGGATGATACCATCACTATGGGTACTTCCACTATCAAGGAAGCTAGAGTCTTCAAAGCTGCCCTGAATCTTTACACCAAAGCTACTGGCCAATTAATCAATTAGTCCAAAAGTTCTTTGGCTTTCATGAATACTCCTGAGGAGAGACAGGGTAAAATTGCCAGAATCTTAGATTGCAGAATCAGTATTTTCCCTTCCTCCTATCTTGGTCTGCCTCTTGGCCTAAATATTAGTGATTCCTTCTTGAACCAGTTGGTGGTTATATTCTATAATAAACTTGTAGGGTGGAAAGGATCTGTCTTATCCCAAGCCGGAAAGGTTACCCCCTTCAAGTCTTCTCTTCAAAGCTTGATGGTTTATGCCATGAGCTTGTTTAAGATCCCCTCCAATTTTTCTAATAAAATTGATAGCATTCTTAAACATTTCCTCTAGTCTGGAGCTGAGGAAAGAAATCACATTCCTTTGATTGCCTAGGAAAGGGTGTGCAAACCAAATTTTTTGGGGGGTCTGGGTCTTAGACCAATCAAGATTATGAATAAGGCCCTTTTGGCTAAGCAAATATGGAGGATTTTTGGAGAGCCTAAGGACTAGAACACCATCTGTAAACATAAATACCTTTTTGATACCCCTTCCATTGATCACTTCTTGTCTAATTTTGAGAAAGTTGAAGGCTCTATTTTCTTGAGGAAAATTAATGATTCTAGAAACCTTGCTAGCAAAGGAAAATAATGGAAACTAGGAAATGGCCATAAAATTAGCTTTTGGAATGACCTGTGGTTGTTGGAAAAACCTTTGAATAGCATTTATGACAACCCTGAGGATATTTTAAGATGCATTACTAGATTTGGTCCTAAAGTGAAAGACTACTGGATTAATAATTGTTGGGTGAAACTGGGTGAGGTCAACCCTAGTTTTCAAGTGATTGACAAAAGCCTTTTTAGCTCAAACTTGCCCTGCTAACAAGGATGACATTCTGATTTGGGGCCCCTCTCTTAATGGCTCCTTCTCGGTGGCCTCTGCTAGCTTTCTTCAGTATGAGGTGCTTGCTGAAATTCCCTTCTAAGCGAAGGTTTGGAACAAAGCTCTCACTCCCAAAATTGAGATTTTCTACTGGATCTTCATCCAAAATAAAGCTCATATGATTGACAACCTAAAAAAGAGGGGCTTCATTATGCCTAATAGATTTTGTCTCTATTGTGATGTTGAGGAAGATACTAACCACCTTTTTTACACTGTCCTTTTTCTCAGCAGGCGTGGTCTTTCTTTTTGCAAGAATGGGTCTTATGCTGGTGTATCATCAGAAGATAGAAGAACTTCCATTTATGACTGGTTTAGCCCTCCGAGTAGGTGTTTTGGGGTCATGTCAAGCACCTTGAATGGGTCTCTGATTGGATCTGGCTTTTTCCCCTTGTTCTGCTTCTCTCTCCACCTGTTTCCAACCTTTTTATAGCACTCTATCCTGAGAAACTTAGATCTTTGACCTCAGGGTCAAGGATGACCTTTTGGGTCAAGGTTGACCTTGAGCCTAGCCTAGGTCAAGGTTGACCTCAACTTTGACCTAGGTTAGAGTTGACCTCGACCTTGATCTTGGGTCCAAAATTTAGATTCCAGAGGTTTTGGGATGGCGGGCTTCAGAAAGTTTTATTTCCTGCTTCTGAGTCAACTGTTTTGGATTTCAGAACAGTTAACTCTTAAATTATATTTAATCTAGGTCTATTTCTAGGGGTTAAGGCTTAATTGGAATTTAATTCTCCTATGTCGGCCTCTTTGTTGGAAATTGCAATTAAAACAATTGTTGTATTTTCATTGATGTCAAACCTTAATTGGTAAGACTATTGCTACTTAGGAAAGTACTATATCTATTTGAGTGTTGCTAAGGGGCTAAGCAAGGTTGGTAACAATAGCACCTAAGGAAAGGTTGAGTTATCTTGATACTACAAAGTGTACTTGACTATGTTGCACATTGATGAGATAATGTATTGTTTATCTTAGTAAGACCGAAGACTAAACTGGTAGGCTTGACGAAGAAAAGAATGGAGAAATCATGTTTAAGCTAAGTAATGTTAGTGTCAACCGAACAATAGTTAATTGTCGAGGAAGATAGTGTAAGGTAAGTAAACATTTTTTAGTAATGACCAAGCTTTCTACATGAAGACCGAGTAGTTGATCACAATATTGACTGAGCATCAACAATTTTATATTTGAAGAGAATTTAGTTTTGGAGCCGACATTGTTGAATTCTTGGATTATGTAAAACATGTTGACTTTATTTACTGATTTTTTGAAAGCATTAAATGCACTGTAAAATGTTTTATTGTAAATTTTTAAGAGATTTGAGATGATTCTACAAAAGGAGCCGAAGAACATGAAGCGGGAAGATTCAATGAATCTGACCTAACCCTAAGATCTACAAATGAGATTGAGCGGCATAAGATGAGCTAACCTAATTGAGGAAAATATAAAGGCAATGTGAGCATTTGGATATGCAAGTGCATGGGTGAAGAGAATACTGGAAGATTAGAAAAGTTTTACTGACTGTTTAAGTAGGAAAGGCTAAAGGAGACTTGTGGTGGTTTCTTGAAGAAAAGTTCTGAGCAGATCAGAGATGTAGATGGAAAAATTTCAAAATCAGTAAACCAACATTAGTGTATGGAATCAGATCTGATATTTGCAAAGTGAGTTGTATATTTTTTCAGATAATATTGCTGCTACTTTCTAACCATTGTAATAGTCAAAATATTTTTAACAGAGGTTGACCTAATAGTCATATGTTAAATCCTTTGAACAAGGTTGCATTCTAATGGAGTGTATGTAAGTTCTATGACAAGGCTCACTTTTAACAGGGTGATTGAAATCCTTTAACCGGGTCACACCTGACAGTGTGTATTATAACCTTTGGCAGGGTTGGATTTTTACCGAGCTCACTTCAGAAGAGTGAAAATAATAGTAGCATATTACAAAGTGGTTTTTCCCACATTAGGTTTCCACTATAAATCCTGGTGTTAATACTTGTGTGAATGTTTTGGTTTGAACATTTCTGTGTTTTACAAGTTAAGTAATAGCTGGGTAGTGAACTGCATTGTTGTATGTTTCTATTATTGAATCAGTGATGACCGAGTTTGTTTTGGTTATTGGATCTAATTTAAGAAAAAAAATTTGAGATTGTTTTATGCATCAGGACCTGAGAACAACTGATTCACCCCCCCCTCTCTGTTGTTCTAAATCATATTAACAATTGGTATCATAGCTTTTTTGCTTATTATTAGTGTTTACAGAAATCAAGTTTAAAGGGGCTTGAAGCAAATGATCAGGATGTATAAGAAGGAGGTACCGAAGCTGAATAAGGAAAACTTTCCTACATGGCAAAGCTTGATGATGCTGCATTTGGCAGGTATTGGTGACTCTACAAAGTACTACATTGAGAATAGGTATGTTTCACCTATTGCACCTTTGACTACCAAAGAAATGAGAGCTAAGCAAGAACATAATCAGGCAATGCTGGAAATTGCATCTGCCCTAAGCTATCCAAAATTTGAGGAAATTAAGGATTGCACAACTATGAAGGATATGTGGGATACTCTTGCAAGAATCTATGGTTGTGACTTAAATGTACTGAAAGCAAAGGCCGAGAGTCTTAGAGGTAAGTTTGATGAAATGAGAATGCAAGAAGGTGAAAACATTGCACAATATTGTGGTAGAATAGAAAAAGTTGTGAATGCTATTAGAGGAGCAAATGGGGCTATTGATGATGGAACTATAATTGGAAAAGTACTAAGAACCCTGCATCCTATATATGCTATTAAGATCTCAACTATTCAGGAATCTAGATGTAACTCTACTAATGTGCTTACTTTGGAAAGTTTGGTTGGTAAGATGACTGCTTTTGAACTCTCTAATTATGATAATTTCACTGTTGGAAGCATTGGTAATGTTGAATCTGCTTTCAAGTCACAACTAGTTCTAACAAAGCCTAAGAAAGAAAAAGAAAGATGCATCACTGAAAGTGAAAGTGAAAGTGAAAGTGAAAGTGAAAGTTAAAGTGACGGTGACACCTCTGATGAAGAACTAGAATATCTAGAAGCTCTTATGGCTAGAAGACTGAGAAGGGGAAAAGGAAAGTATAAAGGTAAACTCCCTATTATATGTTTTGCATGTAATAAAGTTGGTCGTATAGCTGCTAGATGTCCTGACAAGAAGGATAAATATGATGAAAGAAATAGCAAACACAAAGATAGAAGAGATGAAAGAAGCTACCCATGGAACAAAGACTACAAAGGAAAAGGTAAGAAATCTTGTTACATTGCTGAAAAAGAAACTGACACTGATGGTGATGATTTTGAAATTGAGGTAGTCTATGTTGCAATTAAAGATGAATCTAATGAGGATGAGAAAACTGCATTGATATCCTATGTGAACAAGAATCATAAATGGATTATTGACAGTGGTTGTTCACATCACATGACTGGTGACAAAAATAATTTTGAGACCTTACATCATTACAGAGGTAAAAGTGTAAAATTTGGTAATGATGCACCATGTGCTATTAGAGGAAAAGGTTTGATTAAACTGATTGATAAGATATCTTGTGAAAATGCATATTGGGTTGAAGGTCTGAATTATAATTTGTTAACTATTGCTCAACTTAACAAAATTGGTTATCGAGTAGAATTTCATAACAAGCAAGCTAAAATATTTGATGCTACTGGAGAACTGATTGGAAGTGGAGATCAGACTAGAGGTAATTTGTTCTATCTTGACCTATATGAAGAAACATGTTTAATTGCACAACTTGATGATATTTGGTTATGGCACAAAAGGCTATGTCATGTTAACTTTGACAATCTGGTAGAGATAAGTAAGAAGAAAAAGGTAAGAGGTCTACCTAGATTGAAGAAACCTGAGAATGTGATATGCAAGGAATGCCAGTTAGGAAAAATGACAAAGTCAAGTTTTAAGAGGAAATCCTTTACTTCTGAAAACATTTTAGATTTGGTTCATACTGACCTTTGTGGACCTACGGGTGTACAAAGTTACTGTGGTGCTAGATACTTTATCTTATTTGTTGATGATCATACTAGGATGATGTATGTAATGTTTTTAAAAGAAAAATATGAAGCTTTTCAATTCTTTAAGTGGTATTTGGTTAAGGTTGAGAAGGAGACAGGTAGGAACCTGAAATGTCTTAGATCTGACTGAGCTGGAGAATTTACATCAAATGAATTTAATCTATTTTGCAATGATAGAGGAATTAAAAGATAGATGTCTGCACCTAGAACACCTCCACAGAATGGTATAGCAGAAAGGAGAAATAGATCTATCTTGGATTGTGTAAGGACATTGTTGATTGAAAAGAATGTGGCACATAAATACTGGAAAGAAGCTATAAGCACTGCTATCTACACTCTTAACATGGTACAGATCAAGAAAGGTACAAATCTGACACCCTATGAATTATGGCATGGGCATGCACCAAGTGTTAAATACTTTAGAATCTTTGGAAGTAAGTGCTATTTATTAAAAGACACTAGGAATGGAAAGTTTGATGCTAAGAGTGATGAAGGCATATTCCTAGGATACTCCACAAAAAGTAAATCCTATAAGTGTTTGAACTCTAACACTAACAAAATTGTGGAAAGTGTGAATGTGAGAATTGATGAGTATGCAGAAAGAAATGAAGCTGACAGCAAAAGAGAACCAAAAGATTATAGATCTTTTGTTTACATTGAGGAAGAAGAAGAGGCAAGTAACAGACTTGCACCTGATGTCGAGTCTCAGGTAAGCAATGTCAAGCGACAAATAGGCACTGCTGAGCATCAGGAAAACAATGCCGAAAAAGAACAAGAACATGCCAAGCTACAAGAAAATGCTGTCGAGTATCAGGAAGAGGTTGTTGAGCATTCAAAAGTTGAATTTGACAATCTTGTTGGGGAACCTGATGAAATAGAGGAGAGAGGAGCTGAACCTATTTTGGAAAAATATGTAACAAGACATCATAAGCCTGAACAGATAATTGGAGACAAGAATATTGGAATTCAGACCAGAAGTAAGACTAAGGATCCAACATGCCTACTGTGTGAATTTGAACCAAAGTCAACTAGAGAGGCATTGGAGAATGAAGAATGGATATATGCAATGACTGAAGAGATTGACCATATTGAGAAGAATGATACTTGGACTCTAGTGTCAAGACCTGAAAAAAAAAATGTTATAGGAACAAAGTGGGTGTTTCAGAATAAGATGAATGAAAATGGTGAAATCACTAAGAACAAAGCTAGACTGGTATGTAAAGACTACGCACAAGAAGAAGGAATAGATTATGGGGAGACATTTGCCCCTATAGCTAGATTAGAAGGAGTAAGAACTCTGCTTGCATATGCTGCTTATAAAGATTTCAAGGTATATCAAATGGATGTCAAGTCTACATTTTTGAATGGTACACTAGAAGAAGAAGTTTACATAGAACAACCAAAAGGTTTTATTGATCCAAATAGAAGATACATGGTGTGCAAACTAAACAAAGCACTATATGGATTGAAGCAAGCTCCCAGAGCATGGTATGAGAGGTTGCACAACTACTTGATACAGATTGGATTTTCAAGAACAAATGACACAAGCAATCTGTACATGAAGGATGAAGAAGGTAAAGGTATCCTGTTGGCAAAAAATTTTGTGGATGACATTATTTTTGGTGGACAAGATGCATTGTGTAAAATATTTTCAAATGAAATGCAAACTAAATTTGAAATGAGTATGTTTGGTGAGATCAAATTCTTTGTTGGTTTACAAGTATATCAGAAGAAGAATGAAATTTTCATTACACAGTCTAAGTATGTTAATGAAATACTAAAAACTTTTGGGATGGAAGATGCTAAACCAGTGAGTACTCCTATGGTTACTGCACAAAAGTTATCTAAGAATGATGATGCTGCAAAAGTGAATCAGACTTTGTACAGATCCATGATTGGAAAATTTCAGTATGTTGTACATAGTAGACTAGATATTGCACTAGTTGTTGGGATTGTGGCAAGATTCTCTACCAATCCTAAGGAAACACACATGATGGCTGTGAAAAGAATTATGAGATACTTGAAAGGAACTACTGACTCTGGTCTATATTATAAGAAGAATGACAAATTTGAACTCAAATTTTATACAGATGTTGATTGGGTAGGAAATGTAGATGACAGAAAGAGTATTAGTGGTGGAGCTTTCTTTCTTGGATAGATATTAGTCTCCTAGATGAGCAAGAAACAAAATTTCATTTTCCAATCTACTGTCGAGGTCGAGTATATTGCTATAGCAGTAAACTGTTCAAATTTGGTATGGATAAAACAATTGTTGATAGGCATGAAAAAAGAAATCATTGAACTTGTTGTTATTTTTTGTGACAACACAAGTGCTATCAATATTTCTAAGAATCTAGTAATGCACACTAAGACCAAGCACATAGCAATCAAGTATCACTACTTGAGAGAATTAGTACAAGATAAAGAAGTCTGAATGGAATATGTGAATACAAAAGAACAATTAGCAGACATATTCACTAAAGCTTTACCTAGAGAAGCTCATGAGTATTTGAGAAGTCAATTAGGGGTCCTTCCCCTAACTAAGGATGCCTAGTCAAGCTAGGAGCACTACATCAAATATGCTACAATAGAATATTTGACAAATTGATGCAAAAGATTGTCACACTTTAGGGCTGGCCTAGAGTTGTGAAAAAGGAGAAAAGACATGGAATCATTCATAAGCAAGATGACAGAGGGAGAGACACTAAGCTGCATAGATATTATCTGCATCTGATGGATGTATGTTTTAGTTGTTTCTTTGGCATTTTTGTCAAAGAGGGAGATGAGCTGATATGATAACACATAACACTGAAAGGTAAGGGAGATTGTTGGATACTGAACTAAAATGAAGGATCAGGATAGAGGGAGATCTGAATACTTCTGATGGTCACATAAGTGAGGCTTATATGATTATGCATCAGAATGAAGCTAAGGATATTATAAATAATTCTTTGATGAACAGATAATTTTTTGGATTGGTTGGTAATCCATGTGTTATTCAAGTGATATCATATGGTGTTGCCATCAATTCCAAAGAGGGAGATCGTTGGAAACTGCAATTGAAATAATTGTTGTATTGTCATTGATGTCAAACCTTAATTGGTAAGACTGTTGCTACTTAGGAAAGTACTATATCTATTTGAGTGTTACTAAGGGGCTAAACAAGGTTGGTAACAATAGCACCTAAGGAAAGGTTGAGTTATCTTGATACTACAAACTGTACTTGACTATGTTGCACATTGATGAGATAATGTATTGTTTATCTTAGTAAGACTGAAGACTAAACTGGTAGGCTTGACTGAGAAAATAATGGAGAAATCATGTTTAAGCCGAGTAATGTTAGTGTCAACCAAGTCACTATATACTGAGCAAAATTCTAGTGTCGACCGAACAACAATTAATTACCAAGGAAGAAAGTGTAAGCTGAGTAAACATTTTTTAGTAATGACCGAGCTTTCTACATGAAGACCGAGTAGTTGATCATAGTATTGACCAAGCATCAACAATTTTATATTTGAAGAGAATTTAGTTTTGGAGCTGACATTGTTGAATTCTTGGATTATGTAAAATGTGTTGACTTTATTTACTGATTGTTTGAAAGTATTAAAAGCACTATAAAATGTTTTATTGTAAATCTTTAAGAGATTTGAGATGATTCTAGAAAAGGAGCTGAAGAACATGAAGTGGGTAGATTCAATGAATCTAACCTAACCCTAAGATCTACGAATGAGATTGAGAGGCATAAGATGAGTTAACCTAATTGAGGAAAGCATAAAAGGAACCTGAGCATTTGGATATGAAAGTGCATGGGTGAAGAGAATGTTGGAAGATCAGAAAAGTTTTACTGACTGTTTAAGCAGGAAAGGCTGAAGGAGAATTGTGGTGGTTGCTTGAAGAAAATTTCTGAGCAGATCAAAGATGGAGATGGCAAAGTTTCAAAGTTAGTAAACCAGCATTAGTGTATGGAATCAGATCTGATATTTGCAAAGTGAGTTGTATATTTTTTTAGATAATATTGCTACTACTTTCTAACCATTGTAACAGTCAAAATTCTTTTAATAGAGGTTGAACTAATAGTCATATGTTAAATCTTTTGAACAAGGTTGCATTCTAATGGAGTGTATGTAAGTCCTATGACAAGGCTCACTTTTAATATGGTGATTGAAATCCTTTAACTGGGTCACACCTGACAATGTGTATTGTAACCTTTGACAGGGTTGGCTTTTTATCGAGCTCACTTCAGAAGAGTGAAAATAATAGTAGCATGTTACAAAGTGGTTTTTCCCACATTGGGTTTCCACTATAAATCCTGGTGTTAATACTTGTGTGAATGTTTTGGTTTGAACATTTCTGTATTTTACAAGTTAAGTAACAGTTGGGTAGTGAACTGCATTGTTGTATGTTTCTATTATTGAATCAATGATGACCGAGTTTGTTTTGGTTATTAGATCTAATTTAAGGAAAAATTTTGAGATTGTTTTATACATCAGGACCTAAGAACAATTGATTCACCCCCCCTCTCTATTGTTCTAAATCATATTAACACTCTTTAGAAGTTTGTGCCCTAGACTAGTATAAAAGGAAGCCTTCCTCTCTCATTTCATATCATCTTTTTATAGTCAACCTTTCATGATATTTTCCTTTCATGATCAAATAATCTCTCAAAGTACAATCAAGAGATCAAGCAAGCAAGAAGGAGAAGGAAAGTATTTAAGCATTCATTCATCCTCAAGCATTCAAGCATTCATCAAGGAGATCCATTGATAGCCATTGAATGATTCAATCTCTTTGGAGCCCTCTTGTTGAAGATTTCTCCATCCACATTCATTCAAGCTTCTTCCTATTCCAAGATCCATTCAAGATTGGTGTTGAATATCTAATGCAATTGATTTGAGACATCCTATATAAAATTCTACATTTATTTGGAGCATCCATACTTGTGGATTCAAGGATTTGAATCCTCCATAAGGATTTCAACATAAGCAAGGTGAATAGCTCTATTTACTTTGTTTATATATTGCAATTTCAATTATATTTCAAGGTTGATTCCACATTGGGGTTTGACCAAGGAAAACCCCTCATCCAACGAATATCAGTGCAGATCTAAGTACCCTTTTCGGTGAACTTTCATGATCCGTAAATAGAATTTCTGTCGAAACAGTGCAAGTCAAGGATGACTTTTTGGGCTAAGATTGTACCCCACGGTAAGATCTAACCCCTGTCCTGAGGTCAAGGATGACCTTTCTCAGAAAGATACAAGGTTTCTGGGTTTTCTTTGTTTCTACATTTCCAGGCTAGATCCAGTTGTAGAATTTCCCGAAATTGAACATAGACACCAGAAAATAGTGTTTTCCAGATTTACCCTATTTTGAGGTTAGTATTTGTCTTCAAGTCAATCTAGTTTCTAATACATACTTTCGATAACCGAATATAAGGTTTTCTCCTTTCTTCATATTCTTCATCAATTGATTCATTTGTGCATTAACCATTCTATTTTGGTTGATCAATTTGGATCTCTCCTTTGGAAATTTGGATTAAGAAGTAGATCTTACATTCCCCCACACACATCCAATACATTTTTGTGCTTCCAATTCCATATCTTACATTATGGTGAACCTATTTTATGATAACTCTTTCTTTTTGGTGTTAGATTTCCCTTTGTATTATCTTGTGTGTTCACCTCCATCTTACATTTTGGTGAACCCACGATAGACAACTCTTTCTTTTATGGTGTTAGATCTTACATGTATTAGATTTCTTTTATGTGTGATCATCTCATATAAAATCAAAATACAAAAATATTCATTTATTTATGCTTTGTGTTTTCCTAGCTTAGTTCATTTGGTATATGAGCTTTACTACCTCTAGTCCTACCTATAATATTCTAGTTAGACAAAGTCGTAGACTTATGGGTGCCTTTGATCCTGAGTCTTACTCTCCTTTCCTTAGGATCCCAGATGACAATATGATTCTTCATGATTCCAACCCTACTATGGAGCAAAAATCTTCTCATTCATCTCATGATGAGGATGATGCTTTAAGAGTTCCTCTTGAACAAGTCCAAAAACTTTCAACTGAACTTGATAAAATGGGTAATTGGATTATTCAAGAAAACCATAATCAAGATTCTATCCAAGCTATAGAGGCTCTTAAGAAATTCCTTCATGATAATGATCAAGGTGTTAATCTCCTGTGTGGTATTACTCATCTCGTGCATTCAAATGTTAAATCTTTAGCTCATGAAGCTCACGATTTAGGATTCATTCCTCTTGTTACTAGTGTGGAACCTTCTTTCATTCCTTTATCTATAATTCATACTTATACTCCTCCTTTGGTGACTGCGATGGTTCCCTCTCTTCCTATGAGTGTTCCTCCTGTGTCCCTCCCTACATCACAACCTTCTTATCATAATGTTCCTTTTACTTATTCCAATCCTCTTCCAGCTGTGGTTCCAAGTGTTCCTCTAATTGTGTCTTCCATTCCTGCTGCTTCATACACTTTACCTAGTGTTTCTAATGTTGTTATGCCTCCTATTTCCTCTAATGATTCAACATTCATCAGTATGGCTCAAACTATGTCATCTTTACAACAACAACTTGCATCCTTGACTCAAAACAAGTTTACCATTCCTACATGTAACATGGAAAGTCCTTTATCCCTAGACATCATTCATGCTCATGTTCCTCATCAAGCTGATATGCCTCATTTTGAGAATTACAATGGTAAGGGAGACCCTGTTACTCATGTTAAAACATTTCAAATCCTTTGTAGCGACTATGCTCATGACTATAGGATTTTAGCCAAGTTGTTTTCTAGAACTTTTTCTGACAAGGCCTTACAATGGTATTGTTCCTTGCCTCCTTATTCTATTAACTCTTTTCCAAAACTTGCTAATGCTTTTATTCAACAATTTCAAAATAACATTGGTCCGCAAGTTTCCTTGACTGATTTGATGCATTGTAAACAAAATACTAAGAAAAAATTGATTGAATTCATTGGTAGTTTTAAGCATTTGCATGCTCAAATTTTCTATCATGTTCCTGATATGGATATTCAATGTATGTTTATTTCAAATCTACAAAAGGATATTAGAGATAAGATTTTGCTTACTAAATTTACCTCATTTCAACAACTTTGTGCAGTGCTTCATCATTATCAATTACAAGTGGGTCAATTTGAGAGCAATGCTCCAATGGCTCATGTTCCAGTTGATAAGAGTGATGCTGCTCCTAATCCAAACAAATTTAAAAAAATCAACAATTATGTCAAGATAAATAAACAAGCAAATGCAGTTGATGATCAAGTTGTTGTTGCATCCCACAATGCCACTTCTACATCCACTGCTTTTCATTTGAATTGTACATTTACTCCTCTCTTTGAATCTTTACATTCTATTATGAATAAGTTGTTAACCACTAATATGATTACTTTACCTCCTATTCAACCTCTTTTACTTGCTACAGTAGCATCCAAATACTTTGATCCTAAAGCATTTTGTCAATATCATTGTCAGAATGATCATGATACTAAGAAATGTTATTCTTTAAAACATAAGGTCCAAGACTTAATCGATTCTAATGCTTTATCTATTGATAATTTTGATGGTAGTGGGAACAAATATGTCTCTCCTCCTAATTGAAACCTTCAAATCTATATGAATCCTTTACCTACACATGATACTAATACCATTGCTCAGCCATCTTCTATGGATATTATTTATGATTCAAAGATGGATGATCTTAATCACATCATTAACCATGTGGAGCATGTTGTTTTGTCTCAATCTATATCTCCACCTTAGCCTCAATCTCAAACCCAACCTCAAGTTTCACCTCAACCTAAACCAAAATCACAACCTAAACTGAAATCTCAACCTAAACCTCGAAAACAACCTAAGAATAAGAGACCTCGAGAAATTTTGATTACCTTTGATGATTTTGAGACTATTAAAGCTCCTAATGGTCCCCTTACATTGATGCTAGGATTTCTCAGATACCTACACATGGTTGTCTTGTTGACCCTACATCTTTATTCAATGTTATTACTAAAGAAAATCTTTTTATGAAAAACTTACAACGTGATTCTTATGATACATATGATATGTGGATTCAAACTTGCAATGGTTTTCTTTATCCATCATTTGGTTCAATTAACTTGCCAGTTGAACTTGGTGGTAAAATTGTGAACACTACCTTTGTTGTTGTTCCTACTTCTGATCAATTTCAAGTTAAGCTTGGTTTGCCTTGGTTGAATTCCATGCAAGTTGTTGCCTCTCCTATCCATAAGTGTCTTAAATTCATTCATGATGAAGAAGTGAAGATGATTAACCATAGTTTATATCAACCTTCTAGGCCCAAAGAATGTGCTACACTTGACTTCTTTTGGCCTTCACTACCTAATTCATGTCCTTCTTGACCTGATAATCTCTTTTGCTCATATCAAGCCTATAAGTATCATAAGATTCTTGAGTTAAGCATGCCTCTAATGGATCTTAATCATGCTATTTTGCCTACACCTTCCATACCTCCTTTATCTATGGCTTCTAGTTCTGTTAATCAAGCTCCTAATGTTTCTTGTCAGTTTGTTGGGGATCCTATTAATCCTCCTATAGAACCTGTGAAGGATCCAGTAGTTGTTCCTCCTAGTTCTCAACATATTTCAAACAAGACAAAACATAATTGATCTACTAATGAATGTCGTAAGAAGCATCATGCTCAAGCTAAAGCTCATTCCTTTGTTATTCAAAATTCTTTACCTTCTTTTGATCAATCTATGCATGATGTGTTAGAAGAAGTTATTGCTAATAATGATGTTAAGATGCATGATTATGATGATTCTATTCATATCTTAGATCCTATTTTGATTAATCTTGATAAGAAGATACTCTTGATGATACTAATGATGAATATGAGACTATTGACATTGACATTGATTTACCGAATATGCTTTCATCATAATTGACACTTACACCTAGTATCAAACATTATGATTCTCAAGAGGATCCTTGTTTGGAACTGGCTATCAATCCTACTATTTTGGATATAGTCCCTCTTGTGAGTTATCCATCTTCCCTAAATGATATAGAATGAGTTAGGGAGAGTAGGTGATGCACTTGATTGGCTTGTCCTTTATGGTATCTTTTTGTGTGTTTTTCTGTTGTATTGTGCTTCTCCCGTGATGTATTTGCTAAATGTTAGATTTTTTTATACAACCCTTTTTGCTCTGTTGGTGCAAGGTGATAAAGGAATCAAAACTGTTGTACTATTCCTCTATATGTATCTTTACTCTTCTATATGTTGTTTCATGTTATGTTGTACTTGTGTTATTTTTTGTAAATGTTTCCTTGTGTAGTCTTCTTGGATTTGCAACTTGGTAGAACTAAATCTTTTTGGTCTCCATGCTGTGGTCTGAAAAGACTCTTCTTCGTAACTCTTATGTGTTCTTTCCTCCATTATTATTGTAGTTCTACTTTCTTTGGGGAATGATGTCAATTCATTTGCAATAATATCATATATATATTATCTTATGATCATACTGACCCCAGGACAGGTAGATCTCTTTTGTGTTCTCTATATGTTTATGTGTTATTTCCCTTGATTTGTCTTCACTTGGGGGCATCTCATAGTGGAAATGTAATCAATAGAGTTGTTTATGTTTCTGTTCAAGCCATTGCTTCTGTTAAAGTGTTAGTAATGACTTTAACGTGGGGACATATGCTCTGCTCACCTGTTGCACACATGCACTTTCAATATATACATATATTTTTCGAGGTACTTCTCTCCCTTTTTGGATTAGTGACTAATCCTTAAAGCATGGATTTTTATTTTATAGGATCTCTTGATCCCTCCAATTTCAAAATTTTGATCCCTTAAGGTAGAAGGTGTCCTTAAGACTCGATCTCTTTTGCTTTTGGTTTAACTCTTGTGGAATAGAATATTCCTAAGGGTGAATCTTTGATGGGTTGACTAGTGAGTAGCCACATTCACTAGGTGGTTCAATTCCATCTTTCCAGTTGCGCTTTTTCCTTATGTGGTTCACAATGGGACATAAGTTCTCATTGTGTGAGATAATCACACCCTCTCTCTCTCTCTCTCTCTCTCTCTCTCTTCTAGAGATGTCTCTCTTATTATAATATTGGAGTTGATGAAGACTTGAGTCCCTGGGGGCTTAAGGATTCCTTTGTCCCTTTGATTTCAATAAGATTATCTTTTCATTATGATCTCCTTTACCAAGAGTTTGCATTGAGTCCATACTCTTGCTAAAGTGGGGGCTAAATGTATCATCGAAAAATGGAAGCACTTCCACTTAGGACTAGTTTATCCCTCTGAGTAAGTGGTTTGGGGTCATGTTAAGTGCCTTGAATGGGTCTCTAATTGGATCTAGCTTTTTCCCCCTATTTTAGTTCTCTCTCCACCTATTTCCAACCCTTTTCTGGCATTCTATCCTAAGAAACTGAGATCTTTGACCTTAGGGTCAAGGATGACCTTCTGGGTCAAGGTCAACCTCGACTTTAACCTAGGTTAGAGTCAACCTCGACCCTGACCCTAGGTCCAAAATTCAGATTCTGGAGGTTTTGGGATGTCGGGCTTCAAAAAGTTTTATTTTCCGCTTCCGGGTCGGTTGTTTCGGATTTCGGAATGGTAAACTCTTAAATTGTATTTAATTTAGGTCCATTTCTAGGGGTTAAGGCTTAATTGGAATTTAATTCTCCTATGTTGGCCTCTCTAGAAGTTTGTACCCTAGACTAGTATAAAAGGAAGCCTTCCTCTCTCATTTTATATCATCTTTTCATATTCAACCTTTCATGATATCCACCTTTCATGATCAAACAATCTCTCAAAGTGCAATCAAGAGATCAAGAAAGAAAGAAGGAGAAGGAAAGTATTTAAGCATTCATTCATCCTCAAGCATTCAAGAATTCAAGAATTCAAGCATTCAATCATTCATCAAGGAGGTCCATTAGTAGCCATTGAAGGATTCAATCTCTTTGGAGCCCTCTTGTTGAAGATTTCTCCGTCCACATTCATTCAAGCTTCTTCCTATTCCAATATCCATTCAAGATTGGTGTTGAAGATCTAATGTAATTGATTTGAGACATCCTACATACAATTCTACATTCATTTGGAGCATCCATACTTGTGGATTCAAGGATTCAAATCCTCCACAAGGATTTCAACATAAGCAAGGTGAATAGTTCCATTTACTTTGTTTATATATTGCAATTTCAATTATATTTAAAGGTCAATTCCAAACTGAGGTTTGACCAAGGAAAACCCTTCATCCAATAAATGAAACCCTTTTTCTTGCAGGTATAGGTGTGAGACAACTAATATCAGTGCAGATCTAAGTACCCTTTTTGGTGAACTTTCAGGATTTGCGAACAAAATTTTTGTTGAAATAGTGCAGGTCAAGGATGAATTTTTAGGGTAAGATTGTACCCCGGGGTAAGATCTTACCCCTATCCTGAGGTCAAGGATGACCTTTTTTAGAAAGACAGAAGGTTTTTGGGTTTTCTCTATTTTTGCATTTCCAGGCCAGATCCAGTTGCAGAATTTCCCAAAATTGAACATAAACACCAGAAAATAGTGTTTTCCAGATTTACCCTATTTTGAGGTTAGTATTTGTCTTCAAGTCAATCTAGTTTCTAATACATACTTTCTATAACAGAATATAAGGTTTTCTCCTTTCTTCATATTCTTCATTGATTGATTCATTTGTGCATTAACCATTCTATTTTGGTTGATCAATTTGGATCTCTCCTCTGGGAATTTGGATTAAGAAGTAGATCTTACATTCCCCCACACACAACCAATAGATTTTTGTGCTTTGAATTCCATATCTTATAGCTAGATTTTTCCCTGCTCTGTCCAAGAATTCTACCAGCAGTGGTGTTGTCCTAGTACCAATGAAATAGCTAAAAAAATGTGTACGTTGGCTACCCCTCATATTTCTTGGAACATCTGGAAAGAATGTAACAATCATATCTTTTAGGACAAATGCAGTACCCCAACCTTGGTGTTTGAGAAAGCTAAGAGAGGTATGCTAGAAAATATTTGGAAAGGAATCACCCAGCACAACTGGAATTGTGATGATCCAGACTTGAAGAAAAATGAACATGACAAAAGTGTTTGGATTGCCCCCCTATAGGCTAGATTAAGATAAATTTTGACAGGGCGGCCAAGGGCAATCCATGCCCGGCTAGTTGTGGAAGCATTATCAGGGATTGCAATGGAAATTTTATAGCTGCTAATGGAGCTCCTTTAGGAACTCAAAATAACCATTTGGAAGAAGCTATGGGAGCGTACTTTGGCCTACAACTTGCTACTAAACTCAATTTTGAGAACATATGGTTGGAGGGTGGTTCCGTGAACATTATTAATTTCCTTAAAGGAAACATTAAACCCTCGTGGACTATAGAAAATGTCATTTCCAAGGTGAAAAAAATTATCACCAAATGTACCAAAATCCACATATCCCATGTGTACCATGAAAGTAACACTATGGCAGACAACTTGGCAAATATCGGAGTGAAATCCAATGATGTCATCACTTGGGAAAGTGCGATGGATCTCAAAGAGGATACTAAATTGAAAATTTTTTATGATAAAATCATTCATAAGGGAGGCAAGATTTCAAATGACTATTGAGACTCATTTGAGTGCTACAGAGTCTGCAGGTAGTTATGAGAAAGTGTGGAATCATGTACTAAGAATTATTATTACCACCAGTTCCCACGCTTTCTGGATTGCAATTTTGATTTTGGCTATATTTACAGGGATTGCAACATTGGCGACCGGTTTCATAATTTTGGAAAGAGCTCTTTGTTTTTAAATCTCTTCACTATGGGTGGGGATTTGAAATGTGAGGAACTAGACAACTATAAGAAGCTTAAGGCTATGGTCTGGTGCAAGTTGATGAAAGGCGGTGTCAACCCTTTTCTGAAAAAGTTACATGGGTTCAACAAGGAGATCACTCAAAAATTCTTTTAGGGATGGAAAAATAATTCCATTAGTATGGAGGGTAGAACTATTGAGCTCACTATGGAGCTTATTGCTCAAGTCACAAGCATTCCCAATGAGGCCCAGAGGTTTTATAGAAATCACAAGATTTTGGATATGGCAACCAAAAAATTCCCTAAATCTGAAAAGGAGCAACTGGATTTTGAGGAGGCTCGCACTAATGGTTACATTGATGTCTACAAAATCAAGGAGATTTGGTGTAACACTATGCAGGTGGTTATGGAGTACTTCACCCTTGATGGTTGATTTTCTCG
This sequence comes from Chamaecyparis obtusa, assembly GCA_027943335.1. Classification (NCBI taxonomy): domain Eukaryota; kingdom Viridiplantae; phylum Streptophyta; class Pinopsida; order Cupressales; family Cupressaceae; genus Chamaecyparis; species Chamaecyparis obtusa. The sequence continues at coordinate 721,990 of BSBK01008673.1, read as the reverse complement.
GGCTCACTCCCACCATTTTATGTTCCTCAACCACTTCAGGTACAAGGATACTATTAATATCCCCTTTTACCTTCATAGTTCTCTTGTCAAAATCCTTATTGAGCATAAGAATTCACCTAAGAAAGCTATTAGGCATGAGAGTTTGATTCTGCTGATATATGAACATATCAAGAATATTGTTCCTAACCCTACCTCCACCCCCTCTTCGGGAAAGAGCAAATGGAACCTTATTTCTCCTAATTTAGGCCTTGGTAAATGGAAGGCTGAAGATAATATTGGTAGTAGCTCTAAGAAAAGTCATACTAGGAAGATTGATACCTATGACCACTCTGATGAGGACAAGAATGAGGACTCTAAGGAGGAGGAGGCTGGCAAGAACCAAAATATGCAAAACCCTAGTAGGGATAAGGAGGAAACTGATGACTCTGATGACATTACAACTCCTCAAGCTGATGGTGGTAATGAGGAGACTAACAGTAAGGATTTTGAAAAGAAAAATGAGACGGAGATAGATATTAAAAATCAAATGGATGAAAGAATCCGCCAGAAGGACACCGAAGACTCCCATCCTAGGGAAGCTAACTCTTCTTCTAATAAAATCAGTAAGGAGGTCATGGCTGAGAGAGAGGATCTGGGTGACAAGAACTTGGAGGGTATGGCCAATTTGAAAGGTAATTCCACCGATGGTGTCAATCCTCAAGAAGCCATGGTGCACAACTCTCACAACCTGGAAGATCTTGTGGATACTGCTATTCAATATGTTGAGAAGCACAAAACTAAGAAGGACTTTAACAAAGAGGAGGTCTCCATTATGGATGATTTTTTTTTTGGTATGAGGCACGATGTGCCCATATCCATAGAATCTCAGGAAAATATCCATGATGGTAGTGAGGACTCCAGTGAGAGGAGAATCATAGAGTCTTCCATTAAGCTGATTTTTGAGGACTTTGATGACAAAGAGGAAGTCACAATTGGGGCCCTATAGACTACCAAAGCCAAGGCCCTTTACTTCTCTAGATTCAGTAAGTGGTACTGCTTCCATGAGATAAAAAGGCTACACTTGAAATGTAGGAAAATTGAAGTAAATAATGCTAACCTCTAGGAGAGAGTGGATACCTTTCTCAAAGAGGGTACTTCTAACCCTCCTCCTATTGATATCCAAGAAAGAATGGATAAAATCAAGAGCACTTTCATTGACATTCTCTAGCTGAGAAAGGATAGCATGAAAGCCTCCAACATCAATCTCAAGGCCTTGGATAATTTGCTAGATAATGCTCATGAGGAGGGTAGTGATCACAAAAATGATTGCTCGGAGGCTAGTGGCGGCCCCAGTTCCAAAACCCATGGGAGCACCAAGAAAAAATCTCTTGGTCTGAAGAAGAATTTTGATGAGCTGAAATGTGTCATCGATCAGATGGACAATATCCAGGCCAAAATGGAGAAAACTCTTGATGAAAAAGTTGGGATAATGTATTCAGCTGTTTAGGCTGGATCCCATGTTGGTTTTTTGTATTTCGGGCTGGTGTTTTTTTTTGTCTTTTCTATTGAAGCCCTTGCAGCCCTTTTATGGGCAGTTCATTATTGTAGCTTCTTTTTTGTTGTGCTCTCTCCTTTCGATCTTTTGTTGTTAGCTTTGTAAAGGGTTTCGGGTCCCTTCAAAACCTATTTTTTCTAGTAATCAAAACATCTCATAATTTATTACCTTTCAGTTTCCTAAATCTACCGTTCCCCACCACATACTCCCATTCAAATTTTTTAATGGAGTCGAGATCCCAAATGCAATCTATATGGGTCTTTGCTGCAAGATTAGGAATATATTAAGTAACATACACCATCATCTAGTATACTATATATCCCTCAACCATAGAACCCTCGAGACGTGCTCTTTGTCATACCAAACCCTTCAAAAATTTCAAATGTCTCTCAACCATCCACATTGACCTAGCCTGTACAGGTCTACACAATTCAATATCCTCAACTTGGTGTATGAGGTAGTATTCTAGTGCATTGAAAAAGTTGAAGGTAAACACTTTTGCATTTCACACATTAGTCGACAAATTTTTTTCTTCCAATATTTTATATATTCTTTATGGATTTCTTTAGATTGCAACCACCTACAAGAGATTCAAGATACAAAAATATATAAATATGAGACTTTGCAATATATTACTTGTTTGATATATTGAACAAATATCACTTCTTACCTCATGTATTTTCCAAGATCATATATCACTTGTTTGATATTATTGTCAAATTTCTCGGGGAGCGATAGGGGTAACACAAACTACAACAATTGTCAACTGATCATTTCATACAATGAAAATTGAATGTAGTTACACAAATATATTATAAATACAAAATAATGTGACTTACCTTGATGAAGGTATGCCAATCATGCATTTTCATCCCTGACCCAAAATCACTTTTCTTTGATACATGAGATTTCTTATATTCGCAGCAAATCTTGTAGGAAATCAATTTTTTTGTATGACTTCTTTTATGGCATTACTTTGTTGCTCTGTTAATAACCAAGGAAGAACACTTGCATTAATCCGGTCTCCATTGCTATTTGATTCTTGATGATCTTTTTCATTACATTATTGGAATCATGAATGTCACTACAAATTTTGCCAAGTTTTTCTTTGTCATGCCTTCCATCCAATATTTTTCATAGTTTCACTGTTACATTCTTTCCAATATGCATAGTATCAAATAAATGCACAATTTGTAGTTTCTCATAGTAGGGTAGCCTACTAAATTCTTTGGGATAACATTTTAGTGCCTTTGGAAGGTGGTTAGTGATGCCTTCATGACCTTCGAGATCATCAACTACATAATTAGCCAACAAAACACAATCGAAATATATAATTTTCAAACATCAACCATTAGGTGGAACAATATTACCTCAAATTCTATTATATTTCAACTACCATTGGTGATGTTTCATTCTTCGAGGCTTTGATATAGTCTCTTCTTTCCCATTGAAAAGATGGTTTTCCACACTTCGATACTTATGATTTCTATGGAGGAAGTGCCTATACTCATCAAAAACCTGCTTCACTAAACTTTTGGAATGATGAAATTTCATCTTTGGACCACACATTGGACATGAAAATTTTCTCTTTGTTTGAAGACCTACAAGATAACGATACAATTGGATTAAATATTTTAATTTTTAGAATTAGAATTATCACGTACAACTAGAATTCACCATAACATACCACATAAATATGTCAACCCTAGAGCATCATGAATTGTCCACACATGTATTGCATGGAATTTAAATTATCTTTGTTCAATCGGTCTAGAGATGTCATACATAGTGAAACCATTCCATAACACCAACAACTCGTCAATAAGAGGCACAATATATACATTCATATCTTTCACTTGGTACTTACCTAGGTTAATTAACAACAACATCAGATAATTATTATGGCCATTTCACTCCAAGACTTATAATTACATGTACATAACTATAAAATAATAAAGTACCAGAAACAATCATTGCCAACACAATGTGCTCCCTCTTTATTGACATCCATGGAGGAAGGCTATTATTGATAACAAAAATAGGCTACACCAAGTAAACAGATCTCATCTCTCCAAATGGATTGACACCATCTCCTGCCAGAGAAAGCCTGAGATTTTGAGGTTCTTTAAAGTGTGGCCACTTTTCCTCTATGTCCATAAATGATGAACCATCTATATGCATTCGAATAATGTCATCTTGACTCCTACTGTGTGCATGGTAATCCATAAATTATGTCAAGCTATTGCACTTGAATAATCATTTCAGACGTGGAATAATAGGGATGTAACAAAGAGCCTCATGAGACACCTTTTTTTGTCATTTGATCATCTCGATATCTGCTCATATGGCATTCAGGGCATTCTATTGCATTTGTGTGTTCTTTATGATAAATAACATGATCTTCAAGACAAGCATCTATTGCTTGATACTCCATTCCAATATGTTTCATAGTGGCACATAATTATTGGTATGAGGGAGGGAGAACATTTGATGGTGGTAACATAAACTCACCTATCAATCTACAAAAAAAAAAGTCATTACTATAAACAATCTTAATGATACATGTTTCACCGTATATAGACTATAATGACGTATATGACAAACTTTAGCATACGTGAAATTGTTATGTTGAATAAACCATTCATAACCTTTAAATTCACCATCAACAATACAACAAAGAGAAGAGTAGATTGGGAGCCTTCATAAAGAGTCATGTTTGCCTTCTCAAGTAGAGGTATATCATGGATGATGTCAATGTCATCATCATCAGCACCAGCAGCACCAACACCAAATGTGTCAACGATCAATGCATTCATACCTTCATCTTCAAATGTGTTTTTTGGCACATGATCATCATCTTCCATGGGATCATGATCTTCAACTTTAATACTCACACCTCCATGTTTCTCTATATTCACACCCCCATGTTCCTTTGAGATGTGGTGTTCCATATCACGTACTACACTGGAGAGATCAACCTATATAAAAAAGATGATAATCAAACCCCCCTTCAAAGTGATAATCAAACCCCCTTCCATGGTTCATATGTATATTAATTGTGAAAACAATATAACAAATAACTTACCGATGGATGATAATCAAACCCCCCTTCAATGTGATCATTCTCCCTACAATATCTCTTTGTTGTTTTAATTTTGATTCTTCTTTTCTTTAAGCTGTTACAACTCTTGCATGGACAATAATATTTTTCATTGCCTTCTCTTAGAAAGTTAAACAACAATCTAGTGATTGTCTCCCTATTTTGATCAAATTCCCTTGTATTATCTGACATGATTCTTAATGTGTATATCTACAAAAAAATTGGACATGTTGTACTTAATGTTTATATCTGTACATATGGTTTTGATAGAAAATGGTCACTCTATTTACTCGTGGTGAGAACTCTTTAGTTGTGACAAAAAATGTCAAACAAAAAATGACATGTTACAGTAGGTTTTATAAATGATATGTTACTTTGTAAATTTAACTTTAGGTTTTATAACTGTACATATATTTTCTTCAACTCCCCCACATCCATCTCATATACTCACAAAAGGGAAAATTCTTGTTAGAGATGCCTCCTTTCATTAATGTATTTCTCTAGATTTCATATGGACATTTTGTCAAATGGTTGGCATGTATGTTTATTCAAATGGAGTTTCAACAGTGTTTCGTAACACCATAAGAATTCAATTTTCTTAGATTTGAAACACTGATAATAATCTCATTAGATTTCTAAATAAATTATACTTCAAATATCATTTGGAATGGATATATGATAGGTTGATATCGAATTCTATGTCAAGATTTACAATATTAAATTGATCATAGTTGCAAGACTGAGACACAAGAAGAATATGAGTATAGCCAACTTTTATAAGAATATGAATGAATGAAAACATACATAAGTGGATGAACATAAATAATGAAGGTTCCAGAAATTGCCTGAAGTAATGAAGTGTTGACCTGAGGTTTTATCCAGTATGCTCCTGAATGATCCAGAACCTGCAAGGAAGGAGAAGATGGGGTTAGATCCAAAGGATCTAAGAAATGCCTGACACCCTATTACTAATCTTCATCTACAATTATGCATGTCCATTGTCAATCCATACATTTCTAAAAGGAACTATGCTACAGAACATGTGCACTCAGGAACATGAACATTCATACCATAAAGACAGAATAGAAAAGACAAAAAGCATGGAAGCACGGAAAGGAGATCAACACTGAAAGAAGTAAGTGGCTGCATTTATGTCTCTATGAACACCTAGTGAATCACTGTTGTGACTGCATCATCCAAATAGTGCAATAGCAACACCAGATGTTGTTCCATCTAGTGTTTCTATGGCATCATTTCCAAATGATGCATCCACATCAGTAACTGTTAAGGTTTTAGGATCATTTCAAATGTAATAACACTATCTCATGTATGTGTTTTCCAAATGCAATGATCTCTTGCATTTATATTGAGAATGAGCCAAGAAGAGACATGTCCCTTCATGGGACATGTCTATTCATTATTTTGTAATTAATATAATGACAATTATGATTACACACACACACATAGAGATATGTGTGTGTGTGTGTGTGTGTGTGTGTGTGTATCTTGAGTATTATATTAATTTATCTAATATTTACATAATAATAATTATCATTATTAATTTTATCAATTTAACTATTTAGTTATTATGAGAATAATTATAATCTAACTTTATATATACATATATATCAATATATATAGTAATATCAATTATTATATATATTGATATATATGAATATATATAATAAATAGTTTCTCATAATAATCATATAGTCAATATTATTTATCTGACTGATGCTACAAATATCAACACTCCCTCTTAGCTAGGGAGGATAAATAATCCAATGTCAACACTTATGACACTTGGAAACATCAATCATATGATTTAAGCAATACAGGCATCATCCTCAAGATGTAGTCAATAGAAACATAGTCTCAATATGTGGATTTCCTCCATCGGTGATTCTATCCACAAGTTCTCAGGTGGATTGCCTCCATCGGCAATTCGATCCACAAGCTCTCATGTGGATTTCCTTCATCGGTGATTTGATCCACAAACTCATGAGCTTTGGTGTGGATTTCCTCCATCGGCGATTCTATTCACAAACTCATGAGCTTTGGTGTGGATTGCCTCCATCGGCGATTCTATCCACAAGCTCTCATGTGAATTTCCTCCATCGGTGATTCTATTCACAAACTCACGACCTTTGGTGTGGATTACCTCTATTGGCGATTCTATCCACAAGCTCTATCTATTATGATCGGTTTCATCCATCACAAGATGTCTATCACAATAGAAGGTCAAGTTATTGTAAGATCATCACCTTACAATAACTTTAACAAATACAAGTGATAATCATTTGGAAGTCATCACTTCCTCATGATTTACATAGGGGGTAGGCTCATTAAAAACATTCATGATTCATTAGTATAATAATCAATTATATCAAGATTACTTCAAAAGTGTTTCACCTTCAATTTTTAACTCCCTCTCAATCAACAATTCATTTGCAATCATCAAGTATTCTTCCCTTGGATACAATTATCTTGTGCTTCTATCCTAAAGGTATGTCAAAGAGAGATTACATATAGCTCACTAAACTATCTTGACCGAAAATACCACTGATAGAAGCATACAAAATTTTACGAACCAATAGTATAGCATGAATTACAAACTCAAAAATTATCTGCATTAATAAAACATGAAATACTTATCTTTTATAAATTTCAAGTATTTCATTCTATAAGGTGAGCCCATATAGAAAATATCATGCAAATTCAAAGAATGATTTCATCATTCTTGAACATTACTTGAATTATTCACATGACTTGTCTTCAATATGCAAAGGTTCTATACACTATTAAAACCTTCAATTTGATCGGATCTATCTTCAAATGGTTAGGCTTATAAAGAAGGAACCTTGCTATTTTATAGACTCGTACATAGTCGGCCATAATTTTTGAACCTAGAATTTTCTCTTCAATCGCTCCTGTGAGATTCTTGTAAATTTGGTTATCACCAACATATCCAAAATTTAGTAAACTCCAACAGTGCATTTGTGAGATATGGTCCTCATATCAAGATTGTATTTTCTGAGATAGTTACACATTCACCATCAATAAACTACTCTCTTACATTTGAAACTTGGCTCTTATACCATGTTTAGGTTTTAGGATCATTGCAAATGTAATAGCACTATCTCATTGCATGTGTTTTCCAAATACAACAATCTCTTGCATTTATATTGAGAATGAGCCAAGAAGAGATATGTCCCTTCATGGGACATGTCTATTAATTATTTTGTAATTAATATAATGACAATTATGATTATATATATATACATACATACATACATATATATATATATATATATATATATATATATATATATATATATATATATATATATATATATATATATATATATATATATATATATATATACATATATATATATATATACATACATACATATATATATATATATATATATATATATATATATATATATATATATATATATATATAATATCTCTTGAGTATTATATTAATTTAACTAATATTTACATAATAATAATTATCATTATTATTTTATCAATTTAACTATTTAGTTATTATGAGAATAATTATTATATATATTGATATATATGAATATATATAATAAATAATTTCTCATAATAATCATATAGTCAATATTATTTATCTGACCGATGCTACAAATATCAATAGTAACCCACCATGCCCATCAACACAAGGTAGTCATGATCAAGCATGAGCAATAGAGGGGACATTATCATGGTCAAATCAGAGGTCAAAGTCATCTATGAAGTGTGTTAAATCTGCATGCAGTGAGTAAATCAAGACCAAAATGGAGCAAAAAGTATGATGTCAAATGTGTTATCAAGAAACAGCTCATGGGTTGTGAGTCAACATGGTATGTTGTTTATACAAGATCACTAAAAGGACATATTGATAAAATAGTATGCAAGATCATTAAGCCTAGATGACAGTGATACAATGGTTCACATCTCGAACCTCACACGATCTTCAAGCTAGCATGGTATCAAAATAGAATGGCAGTGGTGATTCACTACATCTACAACCTCAACAACATGGTAACATTGATCCAATAACAAAAAATACATTACAAATGCCAAGCTTAGGGTCTCAATGAAATAAACAGTGTCTAAAACAATATATGGTGCACAACAGCAGCAAGCATGCATTGACAACAATAACATTGCATGATGCCTGAGCTCAAATTCAAAACAGTAAGTGTATTAATGTATGATCTAATAGCAGAAATATAACACATAGTACTGGCCAAGGGCATGATTCCATCTATGAACATAGAGGATCATCAAGAAAGTACAGGGTACATAAGATCAACAGTGAAAAAATGATGCCACAGTTCAAACATGGGCTCCATGAATTAGTGAACCTCAACAAAATGGATCAACAAAAGAATCAAGGTCTAGGGTCCTCAAAAGAATTCACAACAATAAGAATCTTAATAGAATGATAGTATTGATTCAATAACTCACAGGCCTTCAAGGAATAGTAAACATCAAATGTCAATAACAACAACAGGATCAAGCTCACAGTTTCCTTAAACTAGTAAGTAATCAAAGACTACACAAAATGGATAACCTAGCCATGGCTTGAGGGTCCTCAATCAGTCATCAATAGAAAGCATGGGATGTGAACCCATGATGAGTAGTGAGAATGAATGGAGTGCCAAATCAAACTTACGATGCCCTAGTTTAAGATTCAGAAAACATCAAAACAACATGAATATGGTGCCAATCAAATAGGGACATCAATAATAAAATAATGTCAATCAATGATGCAAACAACTCACAGGCATGGAAAAATTGTTGAGCATCAATATCAGCATAAATCAAATGCCTAAATACTCTACACGGCACCATGACAGTAGCAGGGTCATGAGGTGCTCAAATAGTGAGCTCATAAACAATGCATAATGCCCTAGCTTGCAGCCCGCGAGCCATCAAGACATTTCCTCATAAAATGATCATATATGGGGAGTACCACATAGTGAATATCAACAACAAAAGAAATAAAGAGAGATCAAACACTTCACACAATTCCTTGAAGGTAATAGCAATGATGCGCTAGCTCTCAAAGCTCGCGGGTCATCGAGCAATCCAAATGCAAAGATGTAAAAAATGCCAGTATTAACATTCATATTGTTCCATTAAATCAACAAATGCCATCAAAATGAAGTTGAGTTAATGAGAAGATAAAGATCGAATGCCTACCTCAAGTCATGGTTTACATATGAAGATCAAAAGGCTCCAAGCTTCCAAATCGAGCTCGAGATTCACAACAGAAGAGAAGTGCAAAGTGACAACTTTCCCATTTTACCACAGTTAGGGCCCTCTTCGCGCATGTAGCTCAAATTTATGAAAATTAGAAATGAGCCTTTCTTTTTCTTTTTTTATTTATTTATAATAAAAATAATGTAATGATGGTTTTTAATAGTGACGTTGATCAATGGGTGAATTAATTGTTTGGTTATGGTTGAAAGGGTTATGAAGACATGGAATGGTCAAGGTAATTTTTTGTGGATGGTCAAGTCAAGGTTATGTTTGTGTGGGTCAGTGGATCTTGGGAACATAATGGACATGCAATGAGTCTACTAGAGTCTTGTAATGGTGTGAAAAGAGTCTAAGGAGAACTTGTGGGTCATTCATTGATACAATGGTGATTGTTAGTTAAGGGATTGAGTGAACCTTTTATAAGGAAAGGCGTTGATGAATTTGGAAAGCAGAGAGATCTAGTTGTCAAGTTAGGACATGAAGTATATTCTGATAATAAGAGAGTGATAGTATATTCTGCTATATACTTTTCTCATACACACAAATGGAAGGATTGGTGAGTTTTTCTCATATTTAGAGGCTAAATTTTGTATATAAGTGGTAATGATTTGTCTTCGATTATTACTGGAAATTGGTAGATCGATGAGATAAATATGACAACACATATTTATAACTATTGATTCTATGTCTGTTGGTTGTACTATCAATGACAAGGACCTTCAAGAAGAGATAATTGAAGAGGAGGTCAAAATTCATGAGAATTGATTTGGGTTAGTTTGTGGTTAATTTTGTTATTCAGACAGACTTATGTGGGTTGGGAGTTTCATTTGAGAACCATGCTTTATGAGCTTTACATTTTTTTTTAGTGAAGACAAAGATTATCTTAATTTTTTATCTTTAAATTTTATTCATTTTATGATTTAAAAAAAAATTTTAAAAAAATTTTCAATTATATTTGGAGTTATGGTCGGTGGCACCTAACATCCAAGGTCCAGTCACTTCATAAGTATTGTTGGTGACACCTTGAAGGTAGCTGAAGAAGATTGGTAGCATATTGAGTCTTGAAGTAGTTCAAAGAAGAGATCTCGAAAGTTCGTGAGGAATAAAATCTACTGAGATTTCATAGGTAACCAAGTCTTTATTATTTATAGTTAACCAATGAACAAAACATTTGTGGAATGCAGGTAACAACAAAAAGAGAAAGAAAATTGTGGTGACCCTTACACTAGAGGTTTCATCATTGAGAGGACAACTTCCTGCTGAGGATGGGTAGAAGTTGTTGAAACTTGAGACAACTCCACAAGTTGCAAAGATGGGTACAGTTGTCTAGAGAAGAGAGAAAGTGAAGATCTTGAGAGTGAATAGGTTGTTGAAGTCTAGAGGAGAAGAGGAAGCTCAAAGGTTCCAAAGGGAAGATGACCATTATTTCCAAAAGGCCAAGCTTAGAGGAGCTAAGCTTGGTGAGGTACTTGTGGCAAGGTGAAATAGACTTTCTAATATAGGAGCTTAATATAGCTCACAAGTGGGAAAGGAAAGCTCATAGAGAAATATTGAAGATGACTACTAATAGTCATGACAAGGGTTCGAGTAAAATCCAAAATAGAATGGAGGAGAATGATAAAGAACATAGAATAAATATGAGAAAGATGAGTCAAGAGGAAATTGACAAAGAAATTGTTGAGATGAAGGAACAACTCAACTTAATGAAGATGTTGCTACACGGAAGTGAGAGATATGAAAGATATGGTTGGAGAATTAAGAAGAGGATTACATGGCCTATTAAAGAATTATTTACAAGAAAGTTGAGGAAGAAGTTGAGACACATGTTAAGTTCTTGGTTGAAGGAAGAAGGACTCGGGACACTTGAATTTGTGGAAGAAGAAGTTCACTATTGTGAACCAGAACAAGGATGTATCCTTGGTGAAGATGAGGATGAAGGAGCTGACAAGATTCAAGAATCTCATGTTTTCAAAACTAATAAGTTTCCTATTCATGCAGGTCATGTAGGTGTAGATGATGAAGATTTGCCTCAAGAAGGCAATACCAAGGAAATTATAATTAATGGAAAATTTGTAGATGAAATTCATATGCAAGAGGAAAGAGATGTGGACTTCCAGGAAGAAAGAAACAAATGGCATCAACAAACTATAAAAGAGGAATTAGAGGTTCAAAGAGAGACAACTATATATGGAGGGATAATGAACTACATATTTGTAGATGTCAGTGAAAATAAGGAAGAAATCATTCTTATGTTGGATGGTAATTTTTGGAGATATAGTCATTATTATAATAAATTCATTTCATGTGTAGATGCAAGTAAACATGATACTTTGGAATATGAAAGTCAATTTTTCATAAAACATTCATGGAGGAGGCAACAAAGTGCCTTAAACATTTGTCAAAAAATGTTTGGTGATGAAGAATGGAAGTTGAATAATCAAATGGAAATGGAGGCCATAGAAGTTTTAAATATTGAAATAGAGATGTTGTGGAGTAATATCATAAGCATGGACCAGCGAACGAGTATGCTAGGTAATGAGATTGAGAGGTTATGTATATTGATGAACAAATTTATGAAGAGGAGACATACTAAAGTGAAGAAGAAAATCCAAAATAGAAATCAATTGATCTCAAGAGAATACATTGGTAGGGAAAGTGGAGTATTGCAAAGTAGAGTATGGAAATGTGGAAGACCGAGGAGAGCAACGACATATCAAGAGTTTAAGAAGTTGAAGTTAATAAAAAGGTTTGACACCATAATGAAATTTGTCGAACATGTTCAAAATAGCAAGGAAAGTAGACAACGACAAAAGAAAGTTTGGGATCAAGGAGGGAAATAAGTTGTAGTAAATGCACTTGCAATTGGAAAATATGGAACATAGTACAACTAGCAAATTAAGTTACTAAGGACATGAGGAATATGACATGCAGAATATTCCCAAAAACTATGACTTGTCTACTAAGGATTTATCACCCAAACATCCCATCAAGACATCATCTTTGAATACAAAATCTTTGTGAGTTATGACTATTAAATTTTTTCCTTTTAGGACAGTCAAAAAAATAATTAATGACCCTTACTAAAATAGCTTCCAATAAATTGATTTGGACTCTTAAAGACCCTAAAAATCCCTCTACCACCACACATAAAATGGATCAACCTTTTTTTGTCTTCTATAAGGTGATTTCTTCCAATTTGTTGTCAATTGAAGTCTTCTACATAGGGAAATTTATAGATGTATAATCATTCTTCAACCTCCAAAATGACCAAAACCAACTTGCAACCAATTTGCAAAAAAAATTCATTACAAAAAAAAATGTTGTCATGAAAACATGACAACTTTTAAGAAAATTTTACATCTTTTCATCAAATGACCCAAAAACACCAAGAATGGTCATATATGGTCACTAATGGTAAAAAATGACCTTATTTATATAACATAACTCAAAACAATACAAAACCCAAAAAATGTGTCTCATAGGAACAAGAGTGCCCTTGCACAAGTTGTTCCCTTGTTATTTGATTGCATCACAAACCTTTCCCTATGTCATTTGGAAAAGACAAATACCATGTGTTCAAAGATTCTAAAAACAAATTCAAGATAAGTACTAAAGAAAAGTTCTTTGAATCAATCCATGTTGGAGTTAAGGCATGGGTATGTGATTGGATAAGTCACTCATACACAAAAACAATAGGGATGGGACAGTGTAATACCTCAACACATCTAACAATTAGTCTAGTAGGGATTCATGGTAATATTGTTACCATAATTTTCATTTTCATTTTAGATTGGTAACCTAATTACTAGATGAGAGACTAGAGTACTCTAGTTTGCATTATTAGATGATCTTGTTTAAATTTGTGTCCATTTCATGAGAAAAGATACATGTAAGGGAAAATAAATTTCTACATCTAAAGTTTACATGTATATATATACCAAATATCTTGTATGTACTGTACAAAGAAAGAAAGTGAAAGATAAGATCATTTGGGCTCACACAGGTCATGAGCATAGCCAACTTTCAGAAGATAATGAATGAATGCAAACATACATAAGTGGATGAACATAAATAATGAAGGTAAAATACATCGCCTAAAGTAATGAAGTGTTGACTCAGGGTTGAATCTAGTATGCTCATGTATGATCCAAAACCTGCAAGGAAGGAAAACATGGGGTTAGATCCAAAGGATCTAAGGAATGTCTGTCACCCTATTACTCATGATCCTCATCTACAATTATGCATGTGCATAGTCAAGCCATACACTTCTAAAAGGAACTATGCTACAGAACATGTGCACTCAGGAAACATGTACATGCAGTGAGTAAATCAAGACCAAAATAGAGTAAAAAGTATGATGTCAAATGTGTTATCAAGCAACAGCTCATGGGCTATGAGTCAACATGGTATGTTGTTTATACAAGATCACTAAAAGGACATCTTGATAAAATAATATGCAATATCATTAAGCCTAGATGACAGTGATACAATGGTTCACATCTCGAGCCTCACAAGATCTTCAAGCTAGCATGCTATCAAAATAGAATGGCAGTGGTGATTCAATGCATCTATAGCCTCAACAACATGGCAACATTGATCCAATAACAGAAAATACATTACAAATTCCAAGCTCACGGTCTCAATGAAATAAACAGTGTATAAAATAATATATGGTGCAGAATAGCAGCAAGCATGCAATGGCAACAATAACATTGCATGATGCCTGAGCTCAAATTCAAAATAGTAAGTGTATTAGTGTATGATATAATAGTAGAAATATAACAAATAGAGCACCGACCAAGGGCATTATGCCATCAATGAACATCGAGGATCATCAAGAAAGCACGGGGGCCATAGGATCAACAGTAAAAAATGATGCCACAGTTCAAACATGGGCTCCATGAAACAATGTTAAGTATATGGGCGTCAATAGTATAATGATATCTCTAACAAAGAACATCAAATTAAAATATAAAGGTATTAAGATCTTTTATAAGTAAGTATAAATTATGTAAAGTATATGGGGTTGTATTCTTGAGTGTGGTATATCTTCCTCATTTGATATAGGGAATTGAAAGGTGATAGGGTCTCATGGATTCTTTACCTCCTTGTTAAACATTTTGATTATTTATTTTGTATTCTTAGAGATATGTGAAGGTTCTTCTTGTCAAGGTTCCCTAAAAGGGTCTCCTTCTCCTATCGTTGTGTCTCTTCCTCTTGTTCTCTTATCTTACTTAATGAGTACACTAAGTTAATATGTGTTTGTAGTATATTATTTCACTTAGAATAAGGAAGACATATTGCTAATGCATCTCTCTCCCATTGCATTCCATATGTATCTTGAGCTTATAATTATCTTCATCAACTTGTTCATAGATTGTTTTAAACAAAGATTATACTAACTAAATTGTAGAATTGGAAAATATAAAAATTATACTATGAAAGAAAATAAAAAGAAATCAAATCTATGCTAGATAAATCCTAAGCCTTAACACCATCCCTAGCAATGATTGGCTTCCATTATGGATAATTAGTTGGTGTATAAAAATCTATGCATGCTCCTAACAAGGAAACCATTCCTCAATTAAGTAACCTTTTATATTAGGGGATACTCATTTAATTATTGACCAGGGATGTATATACTTAGATGACACTACCATTGTATGTGCAGTAGATTATCTCTAGCTTCTACTTTAATGCATAAAATAGTAATAATTTATAAAGGAAACAACAATGATAAACAAAATCTAGCATTGATTCTAGTCACATGGTAGTGGTTGTGAGTGTGACCACACAACGATGGTTGCAATTGAATAAACCAGTGAAATAATAATAAATTAACTTATAATAAAATTATTTTTATATTGAGACTAACTGAATCTATGATAAACTAGTTTAACTTCTTATTATTAAGTGAGTAAAACTATCATCTAAAGTAACTGATAATCAATTAAACATATTACCACTATGAAGAAATGTAATAAATGAAACTACTAATTAATCTAATCTAACTAGAGGAATACTTCACCTCAAGCAGCCCTTGCATAAGGATTCATAACCTTCAATCAATTCAGAACTTTAATCAATTGAAGATAATTGCACCCTTGCATTAATACTACTAGACATTATAATAGAAATAGTATATATTAATTATTTTAATCTAAAAAAATATTTGAGAACATTTGAACCAAAACTGTTAAGACTTTCTTGGATTTAATAGGAAATCTTAGAAGCAGTGATCATAAATGTCATTGAATCTCTATTGCCCACATGTCATTCTTTAATATAATATTACTTATTATAAAAATTTAACAACTACTTAACATAGCTACAAACATGGAGTCCAAGTAGAACTCAAACATGCCATCATAGATCTTTTAATTTTATAGGAACAAAATTGTCACCCAACGGGTGACCATTGTCAATGCATAAATTCTCCATCTCTATGTGCATAGAAGTAGCAAAGGCATAGTCATTCTTGTGAGAGAAACCTCATTGATCATTACCTTTGACTCCTCCATCATTATAGAAGAGATAAATACCTACAACTATATTTAATAATTCCTCCTTTGAAGTAATAGGTTAGTTTAAAATGGAGAAAGTATACAAACACACCAATTTAATCCCAAAACATCATATAACTAGAATTAATCACATCTCACAAATGTATAGATTATACTACATACCATTGTATTATATATATCAAGTATCATTATGAGTTTACATCATATATTTAGTCCTAATAAAATCTTATAAAACAATATAAAACTAACCCAAAATACTTCAAAAGACATAGATTTTCAAGCTCATCAATAGACGTGAAACATGATCCTAAATTTTATATAGAGAGTTTGGACTCTAAAGGGGTAAAAATACATATTAATTTTGATGTATGTTTTCTTGCACTAGGTCGTAAGAGAGGCCCTAATGGTCATGCTAAACAAATCCCTGAATCATATCATGAGACTACCAATCAAAGTGATGCTCAAAACTATTGATCTTATCACCTACAACTTGGTTAAAAGGGTCTTTCAACATCAAAGTGTTTAAGGTTTGAATAGAATGAGTATTTTGGTTGAGGTATTGATGTTTCCATTGATATAAACATGTTTTCATTAGTGCCTAATTGTTGTAAATTTTATTGAGTATTTTATGTAGTGGTGCTAAGAGATGGTGCTAAGAGATATGCTCCACATGTCTTCTATGTTGCAAATCTATTGATGTAGTTTGAATATTTTGTTAAAAAGTGTTTGGAGGTATTAGATTCAAATTCTTGTGCTTCAAATTGAAATTTAAAATAATTGGTGTTCATTTGAGTGTAATAATGTTTGAAAAAGTTCCCTATATACCTCAACAAAATGAGTCAACAAAAGAATCAAGCTTTAGGGTCCTCAAAGGAATTCACAACAGTAAGCATCTTAATAGACTGACAGTGGTGATTCAATAACTCATGGGCCTTCAAGGAATAGTAAACATCAAATGTCAATAACAACAGTAGGATCAAGCTCACAGTTTCCTTAAACCAGTAAGTAAGAAAATGCCACACAAAATGGATACCCTAGCCATGGCTCGAGGGTCCTCAATTAGTTATCAATAGAAAGCATAGGTTATGGACTCATGATGAGAAATGAGAATGAATGGAGTACCAAATCAAACCTACGATGCCCTAGTTTAAGATTCAGAAAATATCAAAATAGCAGGGTGAAATCACAATAGTGTGTCCCACTTTTTGGGACGAAGAAAATCTGTTTTCCAAAAAAAAAAAAGTTTGAGTGCCTTCACTCGAGGTACCCTCTTCACGTGAAGGGGATGATTGGCTTCTCACGAAGTACCCTGCATGGAGTACTTCGCGTGAGGGGGTCTTTGAGTGAAGTACCCCATGTAGGGTACTTCGAGTGAAGCCCCCCTTTGAGAAAAGCCACTTTTTTGCCAAAATTTTTATAAATTTTTTACTTCCTGTTTCATTTTCACCATTTTCTATTTGATATTTTGTGGACCCAGGGCTTAGAGAGAACTAGTGACATCCACTATGACATCAACACCTCCTGATCATTTTTGACCTCTTCAAACTATTAGTAGTATCAGGTACACACATTTTTCTCATTTTTTATTGTAAATTATATGTTTTATATTTATTTTAGTTAGTTATTTATTTTAACTAATTTTTAGCTTGTAGAAATGTTAGAAAATCATAGTTAAATTTTAGAATATGTTAGAAAATGATAGTAGAATGTTAGAATATGTTAGAAAATTGTAGTAGTACTTCTAGAAAATCATAGGAGAACTATTAGAAAATGTTAGAAAACATTCAAAAATTGTAGTATAAATGTTAGAAAATCGTAACTTAGTATACATTAGAAAATATTAGAAAAATGTAAATTAGTATACATTAGAAAATATTAGAAAATTGTAACTTAGTATACATTAGAAAATATTAGAAAATTGTAACTTCTAGTATACATTAGAAAATATTAGAAAAATGTAGTATAATGTTATCAAATATTATAAAATTGTAACTTAGTATGGTAGAAAATGATAGAAAATCATAGTAGTTTGTTAGCAAATGTTAGAAAATATTTACAAAACATTAGAAACCGTAGTATAAATGTTAGAAAATGTTAGAAAACATTAAGATCTTATAGAAATTATTAAAAATATTTATTTTTAAATTGCTTTTAAAGTTACTAAAAATTAGGAATCTCTCTCTCTAAATTATGTACATAAGTTTTAGAGTTACATGTATAAATGGTATTCATGTAGAGTTAGATGTTAAAATATTATCCTAGGAGGATCGAGCCTTATTACATCCTAGTATCTTTTAAGACACTTAGAAGACCCAACTAGTACACCTTAAGACCCTTTAGGACCCCTATTGTGACATCCAAGGATCCTTTAGGACTCTTAGTACACCCTAGGTTCTTTTAGGACCCCTACTGTGATAAAACTCTTTAAGATCCCTTATGATCCTTAAGACTTAGAATATGACCATTTAAGACCTAATAGGACCCCTTAAGAATTAATAAGATTGGTCTTAAGACCTAATAGAACTAATATGACCTATTAAAACTAATTAGTAGATCCTAGGACCCTTAAGACCTAATAAGACCACTTACTTGACCTAATAGGACCTATTAATACCAATTAGTACATCCAAGAACCCTTTAGGACTATTAGTACACTCTAGGTTCCTTTAGGACCCCTATTGTGACATAAAACTATTTAAGAACCCTTAGGATGACCACTTAAGACCTAATAGGACCCCTTAAGACCTAATTTAGGACTTTAATATAACCTATTAATACCAATTAGTACATCCAAGGACCCTTTAGGACTATTAGTACACTCTAGGTTCCTTGATCTCTTCTTAGCAAAACTTAAGGGTTGGACATTAGCAAGTGATCTCAAATTCTCCACATCCATTGTAAGTAAATGATCTAAGTTTCTAGAATTAATATTTCCCTTTACAGTTTGAGCTAAATTTAAAAGTTCATCCATACCAATAGGAGCACGTGATCCTGACCCTTCTCCAACATCAATTGCTTGAGCTTCCACAAGGAGTGATCCCGACCCTTCTTCAATGTGCAATTCTTCGACTTGACTTGACCCTCCTACTTTAGCTTGTCCTTCACCTTCTTTAGTTTTATGATAATATGGAAATGCAACTTCACGATTTCTTTGTTCAGTACTAGGTGACCTTTTTCTAGCAGATTTACTTTGTCTTCCCTTCATGTTCCCCATTTCTTCTCTCCAAGAAATATCTTCCACAAGATCACCAATAAAAATTCTCTTCTTCAAAAAATACTTTGATCTAATATTTCTCCTCTCCAAAATTATGCCTTTGAAAAAAATAGAAATAGCAATCCTCCTCCAAAATGTGCCTTTGTAAAAATTGATCAATAATAGAAAAAGTGAATTAATTTATTGCAATTCGGTGGAAAATAGAAAGAAAATGCTTTAGTTTTATACCATTCTAATTTTTTTTACAGAACAAATTCATAACTAGCCTATCTAGTTCGCTCGAAGTAGGCTAGAAATTATTCTGGCGGTGTGTTTCTCCTCTGGAATTTTTACATGAGGGTCTTTGAGTGAAGACCCTCCACATGAAGCCCATCAGGTGCCTTCAAGTGAAGGGGGACTTCACTCAAAGAACCCTAAATTGAAATTTTGCCCTTAGGAAAAAAAGTAAGCTACAAAAAAATGGCCTTTCAAGGCCTGGGACAAGGACCAAACAAGATGGTTTTTTCAAACATATGATGTCAAATGATGCTATTTAGAACAAGCTTTCTAATGAATATAATTTTAATACATATTGAGTTCATTATCACTTTTAAATATTACTTTAAATAAACATAGGTTGTTTGGTCATTCAACAACCTGTCTCTTTAAGACTTCTAGAAAAATAGTAAATTACAAAAACAAAATTATGAAAAATATGTAGGAAAAGAGTATTTGTGTTACCATTCTATAAAAAAAAATTTAAAAAATGAATTTTGATATACACAGATCAAGTTAGAGCGATCCAAGTGATCTTATGTCTAAATTACAGTTACTATCACTTTAGAACTTAATGAACTATGAAATATTGACCCAAAATGAATGACACCAATTGCATCCTTTAGATATTGAAGTTACAAATATAATCCTGAAAGAATTAAATCATTATCATATTTTTTTTAAAAAGTTATGCTGATCCAAGTGACAGTAAATCCTTAAAAACATAGTGATGCAGGAGCATCTCGGGTCCTTGGCAATCCTGTATCACCAAAAAATTTTGAAGTTTGTCTATGTTGCTCAGTTCCTACTTTGAGCAATTTGGTCGGTTTCCTTTGGTTACCGAGTATGGTTGGTTATCTCCTAGGTGGTTGGTTGTTTCACTGGCACTCGGTGATGCTTGTCTATTTCTCGGTCACCCTTTCTTACGGAGTAGTTTATTTTGAGTTTCTGTTGAGGCCAACTTCTGCATTGATTATGGGTCATGAATTTAATGTTGGTATCCATCATTGGAAAGCATGTGGTCCTAGATTTGACTGTTCCTTCTGTTGATTATGGATTTGAAGGCCGACTTAGTTCGGTAGCCTCTTGTATAAGTATAGTTGTTTGGTTAGAGTTTAGGGGAGAGTTTTGGGATGCAAGATAGATGATAGTAGAATTAAGATTGTTGGTAGATCCTTGCATGTTTGAGGATTTCTATGATTCATTGTAATATCTGGCCCTAACCAGGAAGGCCTTATAGCCCAGCATGTATGAACCAATTTGAAAGAAGTTAATAAATAAATGATCATGTTTTCTCTCTCTCACTATATGCTTGTTGTTTCTTCCATGTGTTGTTGAGTAGGCTGGATCTATAGGGTGTGCCATCATTTGGCCCCTCTTATCTTGCCCTTGCATCAGTTGGTATTAGAGAAAGATGAGATCTGGATCTAGGTTCTTTCTTGCGAATCCCTAGTTGAATTGTTGTGGGGTGGAAGATTGAGATCTAACCTGCAATTGTAGAGGGCTCCAAGATGGTTCATGGGAGGTGAGAAGCGGATCCAGGATTGGCAGGGATGTTGAGACAACTTGCTGTAGGTTAGAAGCTATTGAAATAGCCCAGAGAAGAGGGAGACATCTTTAAGATGTTAGTGATGATGAAGTTGAAGTGGAACAAGGTGAAGAAGAACCTACACCTATGATGGATCAGGGTGAGGAAAGATTCTTGAAGGCATTGACAAGCTTGAAGTCATCACCACATTTCAATCCTCTTGAATATAGTGGGAAATTGGATTCTGATGAATTGATAGACTGGATCACTAAAATGGAAAAGGATTTTGAGTATGAAAATGTATCTGAAGAAAAGAAGGTGAAGATTGTAGGCACAAAGTTTAAAGGTCATGCATCATTGTGGTCATGCATCAAGGTATGGAATAAAATGGTGAATAAGTTGAAAGGAAATTTCTTACCTTGTGATTATCAGATTAACCTAGTTAGGAGAATGCAAAGTCTAAAACACAAAGATAGCTTGGTAAAAGAGTATACTGAGGAATTCTATAGACTAGATATCAGATTTGGACATGATGAGGATGATGTGGAAAGAATTGCTAGATACCTGAATGGTTTGAGAGTTTCCATCCAAGAGGAAATCAGTTTGGTCAAGTTGGAGAACATTGAAGAGGCTTATCAATTTGCATTGAAAGTTGAGGAGAAATTGAACAAGAGACATGAATAGAGACGAAGAGGTCAAGGTGGTAGATTCCCTAGAGGAAGAGGTAGATCCTATGGTGAAAACAGTAGATTTGAACCTAAAAAGATGAATCTAGACAAAGGCAAGACCGAGTGGAAAGGTGAAAGTTCATCTAGAGGTAGAGTTAGTAACTACCGAGGTGGTTATAGTAGAGGTAATTTCTGAGGAACTTGTTACAATTATGGAGAAGAAGGACATAGATCTTTTGAATGTACACATGCTAGTAAGAAGGCTGGTAGTAGTAGAAATGCTTTGATGGAAGAAGAATCACCGTATGAACCAGAGAAGAAAAATAACTTGATGGTAAGGAGAGCTCTATGGAATGAAAGTAAAAAGGAAGATCTGGTAAGGAAAAGTTTGTTCAAGACTAGATGTAGAGTTTCTGACAAAGTTTAGTAGGTAATCATTGACAGTGGTAGCTCAGAGAATTTGGCATCTAAAGAGATGGTCACAAAGTTTCAATTGGAAAGGTTGGAACATCCGAAGCCCTATCAGATTTCATGGATCAAGGATGAGCATATACTCTTGGTAAGTGAACAATTTTATGTGAATTTGAAGATCAAAAAGTACTATGATAAGGTGTTATGTGATATCATGCCTATGGATTGTTGTTATATTTTGTTGGGTAGACCTTGGCAATATGATAGACATGCTATATATGATGGGAGATTGCACAAGTATACTATTGTGGTTGATGGAAGAAAAAAAATCTTGTTGCCTTTGATGGAAGAACCTGTTAGTAATGTTTGCACATCTGTGAAAGTTTGTTTGATGGAAGGGAGAAAATTTGTTAAGGATTTGAAGAAGAATTATGTATGTTTTTCTATGATCCCTAACAAACCAAGT
Organism: Chamaecyparis obtusa; assembly: GCA_027943335.1. Taxonomy (NCBI): domain Eukaryota; kingdom Viridiplantae; phylum Streptophyta; class Pinopsida; order Cupressales; family Cupressaceae; genus Chamaecyparis; species Chamaecyparis obtusa. Next base: position 699,007 of record BSBK01008673.1, on the reverse strand, counting down.
AAGAAAACAAAGGATAATGTCCCTGAGGAGGTTGATAAGTTACTCACCGAGTATAATGATATCATTTCTAATAATGTACATGATGGTTTGCCACCAAAGAGAAGCATTGATCATTGCATGGATCTAATCTCTAGAGCTAGTTTACCGAATAAGGCACCTCATTGGTTGACACCTACCAAGAATCAGGAATTGAACTGACAGATTCAAGAGTTGCTAGATAAAGGTTTAATCAGAGAAAGTTTGAGTCCTTGTGCAATACCTGTGGTATTGGCACCTAAGAAGAATGGAGAATGGTGAATGTGTATGGATTCCAGAGCAATCAACAAGATAACAGTGAAGTATAGGTTTCCTATACCGAGAATGGATGACATAATGGACAGTTTGACTAGAGCAAAGTATTTCACAAAGATTGATTTGAAAAGTGGGTATCACCATATCAGAATCAGGGAAGGTGATGAATGGAAGAATGTTTTCAAAACAAAAGAAGGTTTTTATGAGTGGTTGGTTATGCCTTTTGGTTTAACTAATGCACCGAGTACTTTTATGAGGCTGATGAATAAAGTTTTGAAGAAATTCTTGAGTAAGTTTGTGATTGTATATCTTGATGATATTATTGTTATACACTAAGTTTTGCGTCTCTGTTCAAGCTCTCTTGGTCTTGATAACTTAGTATAACTTGGGAATCATCTCCAAGTTGTGGGACCTATGCTAACTAAGATGAAACCTCTAGGTTCTAGGCTGGTTCCTCTTGGATTATCACCCTGATTTGCTTCTTAACATAAAAAGTAAACTTTGGAGGGAAAGGGATAGGAGTGCATGAAAGGAAATGACTGAAAGGAAATCTACCTACTAGGTGATGCACCGAAACTAGGGTTTGGATCTCAGTATAAAAGATGAATCCTAGTGAACAACTTAGGTCTAGGAGATCACAGCTCTCTGAATAGGCTTGCTTAAGTATTTCATAAGAAGGTCTAAAATAGAAAGAGGCTATTTCAGGAAAAGATGATTTTCACAAACAATAGCATTATTGAAGATTCAGGCATAATTTATGACCTGCAAACAACATCCATCTCTACAACTGGACATAGGGATGAGACAAGATTTTTAAGGGGTTAAAGTATACCCACAAAGACATTCACATCCAATCATCCACAACAATGCAAAAAATTGTAGAAAAAAAGAGAAGGACTGAGAACCTTAAACTATCACTGAGAAACATATGAATACTAAAATTGCTAAGAGATAACTCACACAACAAGGCATAGGGACAGGAAAAATGTCACCAAATATCTTCAGTATCTAAATTATCAATGAAAATTACAATTGTAGAAAGCCAAAAGGGGCAGATAAATGCTACAAATTGCTCTCTGAGAAAGAAACTTCTTGTTTTTACAATTGCCAGATTCTGAGCACTAAGGCTCCAAAAAAAAAATTATATACACCTTTGCATGTAGGCAGGAATCAAAAAATCCGAATAGGTTTACATAAATCTGCATAAAATAATCTGACCCTAAACCAGTCGTGTCTGATCATAAATGTTTTTCTGAAAATATCATGACAAATCAGATATATCTTTCTTTGCATGTCCATTCCTGTACTGATCCTACTCGCAGACAAAAAGCCTTGACCTGACAACCCCCTGCAAGCCCACTCAGCCATAAAGGCTCCAAATCCAATCTTAGATCATGGAAAGGACCACAAATGGCTGCCTAAAAGATCTCTGCACATTCTTTAACTGCAACCACCTCTAGAAATCATAAATCCTTAGCTACTCGCACTTGCAAACAACATCCATCTATAGAAGAAAGCCCACCAAAATTGGTCGCACCGCTTTGAAATAGCACTGGTCGCATGATCGCATGAGCTCAAAAGTCTTCATGTGATCATGTGACTGGTCTTTGAAAATTTGCCTCTACTGCCACACATGACACCTAGCCCACAAGATCCACCACATGTACCACGTGGACCAACCAGAACTGACCACATATGCTGGACCCATGACAGAATGCCTGAAACACCAGAAGGACCCAATGACAGTCACATGATCGCATGGGATCAGATCCCATGCGAACATGCAACTACCATAGATCTTGAATCTACGGGGCCACATGCTACCGGGTCCACTGCAAACTAGACATGTCACCACCCGATGACCCACCGAAGCCCCTATCATCACCTAGCTAGCCACTGAGAAGTGGACATATCACCAGCCAAGGGCCCACTACCAAACTGCAAGCTCTATGTCGACTGTTGAAGGCTTGTTGCATGATCGCATGCGGCCTTTTGAGCTCATGCGATCATGCGACAATGTTATCTTTCTTAACGACAACTGCTGATAGTTTCTCTCATGGTCACATGCAGTTAGAAGGCTGCATGCGATCATGCGACAATGTCAACTTGTGACCTTTGCTTGACTGCTGGTGGTTTGAAAGCTTGAAGACAGTGAACTGGGCCCCACTTGTCAGAGTTGCGCACTTGGAAAAAGCCGATGCCAAAGGAAGAAGTGTGAAGCACAGAAGGGGTTGAAAAAACAAAGGGTTTTCAGGCTGAAAGTCAAAAACATCTTGAGCTTTCAGGGCGAAGGTCAAAAATATCCTGAGCTTTCAGACCAAAAGGAAGAAAACACAGAGGGTTATTGATACTGAACCTTTTTTTGAAACCCTGCAACAGTATTTCTTGCAACCATTCAAACTTGAATATCTCTGAGGGTTTTTCAAATTAGGTCATGTGATCCGAACTGGGGCTTGACAACATATTGAAGAACATGAGGCTTAGATCGCAAGCCATGAAACTTTGACGATCTACTTCGCAAAAAATGAAAACAAGTTGCAGCAGGGCGGGATAAAAATAGAGACCTAGAAACTTGGCCAAATTTGCAGAATAGGAAATTTTGGGCAACAATTATGATATTCAGTAAGACCAGAGAAGAACATTTGCTGCATGTTAGACATTTTTTGCAGAGATTGAAAGAAGAAAAGTTGCTAATAAATCTAAAAAAGTGTTTATTCATGAAATAGGAGATTGTGTATTTGGGTTTTGTAATTTTGGCTGATGGTTTGAAGATGGATCCTGAAAAGGTTGAAGCTATTCTAAATTGGCCTACACCTATGAATGCTAGTGAGGTAAGATCATTTCATGTTTTGGCAAGTTTTTACCAAAAGTTCATAATGAATTTTAGTTCTATTTGTAATGCTATGACTAAGACTATGAGAGGAGATAAAAGAGAATTCAAATGGACACATGGTGCTAATAAAAGTTTTGAGACTCTGAAGCAGAAGGTTGATGGATTGTCTATTTTGGCATTGCTTGATTTTAATAAGGTATTTCAAGTGGAATGTGATGCAAGTGGAAGTGAAATTGGAGCTATGTTGAGTCAAGAAGGTAAACATGTTACTTTCTTTAGTGAAAAGTTGAATGATGTTAGAAGGAAATATTCTATGTATGATCAAGAATTCTATGCTATTGTTCAAGAACTGAAGAAATGGAGACATTATTTGATACCAAGTGAATTTGTGTTGTATAATGATCATAAGGCTTTAAAATATTCGGGTAGTTAGAATAAGTTGAATCAAAGACATATGAAATGGGTTGAGTACTTGCAAAGTTATACATTTGTGATAAAGCATAAAGTGGAGTCACTAACCGAGTTGTTGATGCATTAAGTAGAAGAAGATCTTTGATGAACAAGATGAAAATTGAAGTTCTTGGTTTGGATGAGATGAGAGATTTGTATGAAACTGATCCTGATTTTTCTAAGCTATGGAGAAAGTGCACAACACCTATTCAAGATCAACCGAGTACAAAATGGGAAGAATATTTCATTCACAAAGGTATGTTGTTCAAAGGTATTCAATTGTGTATACCAAGAGGACAAATGAGAACTAATTTGATGAAGGAGAAACATAGTAGTGGTTTGGCTGGACATTTTGGTATTGATAAAACATTAAGTTTTCTTAAGGAGAAATACTTTTGGCCATAGTTGTATAAAGATGTTCAAAAATTTGTGAAAAGTTGTAGAATTTGTCAAGTTGCAAAAGGAGTAAGTCAGAATACTAGATTGTATACCTCAATTGTTGTAACTGAGAAACCTTGGATTGACATCAGTATGGATTTTATTCTTGGCTTACCGAAGATAGTAAGAGGTAATAATTCTATATTTTTTATGGTAGATAGATTTTCAAAGATGGCACGTTTTATACCTTGTAGAAAGACATCAGATGCAGTACATGTAGAAGATCTTTTCTTTAAGGAAATTGTCAGATTGAATGGATTACCAAGGAGTATTATCTCTGACCAAGACAGTAAATTTGTTGGATACTTTTGGAAGACTCTTTGGAGAAAGTTTGGCACTGAGTTGAAATATAGTTCTACATTTCACCCACAAACTGATGGACAGACAAAAGTTGTAAATAGAAGTTTGGGAAATCTTTTGAGATGTTTAGTTGGAGACACACCTAGTAATTGGGATTTTGTGTTGGCACAAGAAGAGTTCGCATACAATAATTCAATGAATAGGAGTACTGGGAAAAAACCATTTGAGATTTTGAATGGCATACAACTGAGAGGTATATTTGATTTGAGAGATATTGCTGATGAAAGTAACATAAGTGCTAAAGGAGTGAAATTTGCTGAGTACATGAAGACATTGCATGAAGATGTGAAAATCAAGCTGGAAGAGAGTAATCAAAAATACAAAGGTAGAGTTGATAGATCAAGGAGACATAAAACTTTTGATGTTGATGATGAAGTGATGGTTCATTTGAAGAAAGGTCAGTTTCCTATTGGAACATATGGGAAGCTAAAGATGAAGAAGTTTGGACCTTGCAAGATTTTGAAAAAATTTGACAATGGAAATGCATATGAGATTGAGTTACCTGATGACATGGACATATCATCGATTTTCAACTTTACTAATTTGTATGAGTATCATGAACCTAATGAAGATATGACAGTACCAATGGAATATCCTAAGAAGTAGAATGAAGAAGTTGAATAGATTTTAGAACAAAGAATTGGCAAGAGTACAAGTGGTAAATAGTATATGGAATATCTAGTAAAGTGGAAGAATAGACTGATTGAAGACAATTCATGGATTTCACAGTATGAGTTGGATGCAACTTAGACCAAACCTATTGAATGATTCAGAGAATCATTTCTAAACAACCCCAGGTGTCTAAAGCAGGAGCATCTCAGGTCCTTGGCAATCCTGTGTCACCAAAATTTTTTGAAGTTTGTCTATGCTGCTTCGGTTCTACTTTGACCAAGTTGGTCAGTTTCCTTTGGTTACTGCGTATGGTCAGTTATCTCCTAAGCGATCAGTTGTTTCACTGGCACTCGACGATGCTTGTCTGTTACTCAATCACCCTTGCTTACCGAGTAGTTTATTTTGAGTTTCTATTGAGGCCGACTTGTGCATTGATTATGGGTCATGGATTTAATGTTGGTATCCATCATTGGGAAGTGTGTGGTCCTAGATTTGACCATTTCTTTCATTGATTATTGATTTGAAGGCCAACTCAGTTCGGCTCTTGTATAAGTATAGTTGTTTGGTTAGAGTTTAGGGGAGAGTTTTGGGATGGAAGATAGATGATAATAGAATTAAGATTGTTGGTAGATCCTCGCATGTTTGAGGATTTCTATAATTTATTTTAATATCTGGCCCTAACCAGGAAGGCTTTACAGCCCGACATGTATGAACCAATTTGAAAGAAGTTAATATATGAATGATCATGCTTTCTCTCTCTCACTGTATGCTTGTTGTTGCTTCCGCGTGTTGTTGAGTACGCTAGATCTGTAGGGTGTGCCATCATTTGGGCCCTCTTATCTTGCCCTTGCATCACACAATTTTTTCACACAAAATAATTTTTGAAGGAGAAGGAAAAATGAATTTAAATGAATTTGAATTTTTTTTTAAATTATATTTAGAAACTAGAAATAAAATTCTAAAAGACTCTAGTTTACATCATCTTCAAATTCCTAATAGTTTTGCAATAACAGGTGTTCGAAAGTGATGTTTTTTCTTAGAGTGTTGATCTTTGTGTCAAAGTTGGCCAAAAAGTGGGACACACCATTGTGGGACCACCCGACATGAATATGGCACCAATAAAATAGGCATATCAGTAATAAAATAATGCCTATCAATGATGCAAACAACTCATGGGCATGGCAAAATCAGTGAGCATCAATATCAACATAAATCAAATGCATAAACAATAAGCTCATAAATAATGCATGATGCCCTAGCTTGCAACCCGCGAGCCATAAACAATGCATGATGCCCTAGCTTGTAGCCCATGATCCATCAAGACATTTTCTCATGAAATGATCATAAACGAGAAGTACCACATAGTGAATATCAACAATAAAACAAATAAAGAGAGATCAAACACTTCACACAATGCCTTGAAGGTAATAGCAATGATGCCCTAGCTCTCAATGCGCTCGTAGGTCATCGAGTATTCCAAATGCAAAGATGTAAACAATTCCAGTATTAACATTCATATTGTGCCATTAAATCAACAAATTCCATAAAAATGAAATTGAGTTAATGAGAAGGAAAATCTTGAATGCCTACCTCAATTCATGGTTACCATATGCCAAGCTTCCAAATCGAGCTCAAGCTTCACAACAGAAGAGAAGTGCAAAGTGGGAACTTTCCAATTTTACCACAGTTAGGGCCCTCTTCGCGCACGCAACTTGATCTATGAAAATTAAAAATGAGCCTTTATTTTTATTTTTATTTTTTGTTTATAATCACTCAGGTGTCAAAATTATGATGAAACCATCGTTATTATGAGACCATCGGGGGCACTTGCAAAAAAAAACAAAAATCACACACAAATGGTAGTGCCGTCACAAATTAGTGTCAGATTTTGACCCCAAATGTTGTAGTGAATTAGGACTAAGTATGACCTATTAGGACCTATTAGACCAATTAAGACCAATTAGAGGTCTAACTAGAGACCAATTATACCTAACTAGACCTATTAGGACCAATTAGACCTAACTAGACTTAACTATGACCTATAGGACCAAATTGACCTATTAGGTCCACTAATTAGACCTAACTAGACATATTAGGACCTATTAGGACCAATTAGGACCAATTAGACCTAACTAGGAGGTCTATTAGGACCAATTAAACCCAATAGGACCAATTAGAGGTCTAACTAGACCAATTATCTACCTAACTCTAGACCTATTATGACCTATTAGACCAATTAGGACCAATTAGACCTAGCTAGACCTAACTATGACCTATTAGGACCTATTAGACCAATTAGGACAAATTACCTAACCTATTAAGACCTATTAGGACCAATTAGACCTAACTAGATTGTAGACCTAACTATGACCTATTAGGACCAATTAGAGGTCTAACTAGACCAATTAGACCTAACTAGATAGGTATTAGGACCTAGTAGGACCTATTAGACCTAACTAGACCTAACTAGGTCCTATTAGGACCTATTAGACCTAACTAGACCTAACTAGGACCTATTAGGACCAATTAGACCTATTAACACTAGTTAGAGGTCTAACTAGACCAATTAGAGGTCTAACTAGACCAATTAGACCCAATTAGGACCTATTAGGACCTAATTAGACCCAATTAAGACCTATTAGGACCTAATTAGACCCAATTAGGACCTAATTAGGAAATAAGTATGTTGGAAATTTGGCTAATGTGGATGCATAGATGTTGTCATTATGGAAACATATGATCTCTATTGAGAGCGCAGAATCTGGAATGCAAGTATGCAAAGTTGAAGGAAGAAATTGTCTAAGTTTGAATACAGTGATCCTGACAGAGCACCCGATGAAGATTTAGTTGGCGACGTCCACTGGAGAAATATTTTTGTTTGCACAGTTAACTAAAGCTTCTAAATAGTATGAGGATACCCCATCTCAGTGCACATAAAGTTTGGAGAAGTACAGACAAAGTTATTCAAAGTTTACCGAAGATAGTTTTTACAGACAGAGCAGTTTTGGAGACAGTTTTAGCAAAAGAGTTAAGGGATTATTTTTGCTTGTCAAAATAATTACTTAACATTATGAAGGGATGACATCCTAGATGTTTACTCTTGGATAAAGATTTTGGAAGGTGACCATGTAAAGTTATTAGCTTTAATAACTCATATATTAGGCATACTTGAAATGTAATGAAAAAAAGTGTGATATGTAAAAAAAAGAAAGAAAAGATAACTTGCGATAGTTGTATATTGTGATAGCAGCAAAGGCTATTGATGTGAAGTTGTAAGCAGTACCATATTACAGTCAAAAACATTTTGTATTACCTGTTTGGGCAGTGAGCTCAGCTGGTGATCAGGTTTTGTAATCTAACTCCTAACAAGGTTAAGGCTTCTAACAAGGCCTAAAGTCCTTTAACCAGGATAGATCTACTATATATTGTAAATTGACTCCTAACAGGGTCCAATATCCCTAACAGGATACTTTTTATTAGTGATCTATGTGGGTACCATCCCCACTGGGGTTTTCCCTTGGCCAGGGTTTCCTCGAGAACATATGATGTGTTATGAGTTCTTTCTATTTACTGCTATGTTTGTTAATCAGCTTGATAATCTTTGTATGCACTAAAGTAATCTGTTATATCCATAAGTGGGAAAAAGAAAAAGTTTGTGAAATACTCATTCACCCCCCCTCTCAGTATTTCCTATTTCTAACAATTGGTATCAGAGCGCAGTTACTCGGAGAAGGAACATTCAAGGAAAGCTTAGCAGCTTGAGTAAGATCTCTATGGATATGGATCAACTTCAGAAGAATCTTGAAGAAGCTCTTGAACAGATTGATATGCTTACTGATGAAAGAAACTCCTTAAGAAAATATGAAGATGTAAAGAATGCTATTGACAAATTGAAAGGTAAGATTGAAGATCTAAAATCTGAAAAGAAATCTGATATGCTTGTTGAAGATTGTGATGAATTAGAAAAAGAAAATGAGATCCTTAAGCATGAGTTGAAGATAGTAAATCTGAAGCTTAGTATGAAAGATGGAAATTTGAGATCTGATAATGAAAAATTGAAAATTGAGAATGAAGATCTGAGGTCAAGACTTGAAAAGGAAACATCCGAATCTGAAAAAGTAAAAATGCAGTATGTGGAACTTGAGAAGTATAATAAAATTGTGAAAGGTAAATTAACTCAATCTAAACAACAACTTGAAAGGCTATATTCAAAAGGTGATAAGACTGAAAAAAAAATTTCTTTTGAAGAACCATTCTTTGATAGGACTGGATTTGGATATAGTATGTTTAGAACAAACCATGAAAGTAAGAAGCCAGATCTGAAGACATCTGAAAGTGTGGAGGAAATAAAGCTAGATGAGAACACATTGGAAGAACCACCTAGAGAGAAAGAAGAATCAAAGAAAGAAGAATCAAAACAAGAAGAATCATCTAAAGGTATGCAAAGAGAATTCAAAGGTAGATGTTTTTCTTGTAATACTATTGGGCACATGAAGAGAGATTGCACAGGTAAGCAATTTAAACCTTTTAATGGACATTGTTATAATTGTCATAGTTTTGGACATAGAGCTAACGAATGTAGAAGACCTAAAGTAATTTTGAATAATTATGATAGAATGATTGGGAATACTAACAATGCAGATAAGAAATCTATTGAAGAAATGAATCAAAGAAAAGTGGTAGTATGTTTTAGATGCAACAAAGTAGGACACATTGCTAGAAATTGCAGGTCACAGATTAACCATCAAGGACAAAGATTTGGAAACAATGGAATCATTTGTCAGATATGCAACAAGTTTGGACACTCAGCAATATTTTGCAGAATGAACAATGGAGGTTATCATCATAACCCTAACCCTAGGAACAATGCAAGAAGGAATGAAAATGCAGGAAACAAAGAGAAAAGTTGTTGTAGCAATAAAGATGAAGTAGAATTTGACAAAGGCACAGATCAAGGAGGTATAGTCAACACTAAAAGTAGTCAGGAAGGTAATGTAACTGATGGTAAGGATGAATCTTTACCTGACCCTTCTTTAAGTACTTAAATTATGTAAGTTTCTATAGTTTAGGACTTAGGATTAGTGTAGATTAGGAATTTGAATGAGTTAAGTTTTGCGCAGTTAGATATAGGTTTATTATGTTGTACTAATGCTATGGTTAAGTGTGCAAAAGAAAATATTGTGTTTTGCGAGGTTGCAGAAAGTTTTATCGTTGCAGGTTTGCAGAATCAGCTTTTTGAGGTTTTAGCGCCAAAATGAATGAATGCGATGTCAGATCGAGTTAATGTGAAGTGTTATAAGGTTGAAATCAAAGTTATTATGATTAAAAAATGATTGAAAAGAGATTTGAAAGAAGAAAAGCGAGTTGAGGATGATTTGAAGAAGTTTGGAAGTAGTTTGCAGCGACGATCATACCGAAACCCTAGATTTGCAAAGTTGAGGTATTTCTTGATCTTTAATCAATTGATAAGATGGATATTTCTATGGTTCATAATGTTAAGGATAAGAATAGACCAAAGATTAAGAAAGAACTAGTAGAACCAACTGAAATTGATGACAGTCTAGCATTATCATCCGTACGAGATAGAGTATTGCACATTGAGAATGTTAAAGGATATTTAGGTTGTAAGTTTGAAACTTTGGGAGATGCAGATTTTAGTGATGATTATAGGAAATTGTACAATCAAGACATGTCAGTTAAACTAGCTTATGGGCACCTAGAGAACAATGAAATTATCAAATATTCCATGAAGTATGAATTCAATGATGAGGAATGTACCAAGATCATTTTAAGTAGAATCCACAATGGGAAATTTTGGATGGAGGATAGAGTTATTGGTATAATTGCTGACCTAATTCATGAAGTTACTGGATTATCAAAAGTTGGAGAGATTCCACTGAATGAAAAGAACATGAGAAAGATTTTTTTAGACAACACTGGATCTAGTTATAATGGTAGAGGAATTGAGATAAGTAAGATTAAGCAAGATGATGTTAGGTACCTTTGCAAGATCCTAACAACTAAATTATGTGGTAGTTCAAGGGAAGATGACATGGCTGTAGGAATGATTCATGTAGCTTATCTTATGTGTATTAAGGAGAAACTAGTAGACCTATGTGAAATTTTGAAAATTCAGTTATTTGAGAACTTAGAAAAGATTACAAAGGCTAAGTACACATAGTTTAGGTTTTCATCTCTGATAACCTATATGTTTTTCCATATTTTGAGAAGATTTCCTTACACAGTTGATTGGAGTGACAATGTGAACACAATGGAAAGAATAAACTCAGTCTACATGAAGCACCTTTTTGATAAAGTTAATGATAGTGTGAAGCTTGTATTGAAGACTTTTCAGAATATTGTTAAGAACAAATCAAGGATTCCTCAATCCTTAGTTGAAAAGCACAAAGATGACATTTGTGGTATGGTTGACACTGATTTCACCTACATTGAAGTAGTTGAGCCTAGAATGGAATTCATAGACCCTCTTGGCTATGAAATATCTGAAGCAGAAATAGTAGGATATGTGAATAGATTGTTAAAGTGTGAGTTGGATGGTCATGCAAACAGGTTTGGAACCTATGAAGAGAATTTCAACTCTGCAATAAGTTTGAGAGAAAAGAAGCAATCTAGTAAGAGAGTTGAATCTACTATGAAGAAAATATTGAAAGAATCATGTATATCAAGTCATGAGTTTGACATAGCTAAGAAGACTGTAGAAGCCCTGAGGCAAAGTGAAAATATTGTAATTCCACCTGAGACATCAAGTGCAGATCCTATTGATCCTATTGCAGTAAAGGTAAAAGTTGAAGTACCTGAAAAAGATGAAGGAGATAAATCTTTTTCTCCTATTCCTAGAAAAAGAGTAAAAGTGAGTGCAACAAGACCCGGCAAGAGATAGAAAGTGGTTGTACCACCTATACCTAGAAATGTAGCAGTAATTAAAGATGATGATGTAGTTTCAGTCAAGAAGAAAACTTGGAAACCAAGAATTGAAAGAGTTAATGAAGATATATTGAAGCATGGAGACTTCACTAAGTTGAATAAATTCTATGATCTATATGGATCATTTGACAGATTGAACTTTGAAAATGCAATGGTTACACATATGATTGTGGCAGATAAGAAACTTAGCACTATTCATGGTAAGATCCTAGAAGATTTGTATAACAAACTTGTGAATAGAAAATAGAGAGCACAAGAAGAGGACATAAACATGAGAGAACATGGAATCAGATAGTTCTGTGAAGTTAAGGATGAAGATCATTTGAAGAGATTCTTGAAGTCTCTTGGAACTTTATTGAGAACTAAGAGAAGAACAATCCTTATAATGGGAGGCAAAAAGGAGGAAGTATAGAAAGAGACAGAGCAAGCAGTAATGCAAGTTCTTGCAGATATAGTTGTAGAAAAGCATGTTGAATCAGACCCTCAGCAGAAGCAATTAGAGGAACCGCATGTAGAGGAAGTTGGTATTGAAGAAGTTCCATCTTCTTCACATATCAATATTGGCAAAGAATCAATGGATATTGAAGGCACCAAAGTGACTCTAGAATCAGATGATGCAGTATTTCATGATCTAGGAAACATTGTTGACAATTTGGCTTTGGGAGAGCAAGAAAAGGTCACAAAATCATAGAAGAATACAGAGGCAGAGGAAGCACCAACTGTATCAGAATCAATTCCAGTAGAGAAGTCAGTTAAAGGCAAACAAATTTTGACAGAGGTCACTACCCCTAGTGCACCTGACAGTAAGAAGAGGCATATTGGTTCAATTTTTGAAGACCTTGGAAAAGAAGTTGAAGATGATGATCAGCTTGAGTTCATCACATCTCTAAATAAAATTATTGGAAAGAATAAGAAGGTGAAAGACCTTGAAGGAAAAGTTAGAGTTTTGACAGAGAAACTTGAGAGTGTGATCAGCACTAAGGTATCTGAATCAGATCCACTTGAGAAAGCTCAATCAGTAATGAATTCTTTTGACTCTGAATTTTCTAACTTGAAGGATATTGCTAAAATAAAAGTTCAGGAAGACTTTGAAGCAGAAATGCAACAAACTTTAAGTGTAAATATTCGAAATGATATTGGTAGTTTAGATGTATGCATAAAGAACTTGAGGAGACATTGAGATAGGAAAGAATTTGTACATACAATGCACTAAATCAGAAATCCTAACAGTTGAAGAGGATAAGAAGATTAGAGAGAAGTTAGATGCTATTACAGCTGAGACAAACACCTTGACAAGCCCTAATGTCAAGATAAGTTCTATAGAGAAGAACATAAGGAAATTGAAAGATGAAATCATAATGATAGCAGAGGAGAAGAACAGAAAGATGACCAGGGTTAACATCTTGAGAGAGCATGTCTCAATCAAGATATCAATTGTTGAAGATCAAATTGAGCAGTGTCTTTTAGCAAAGACATCATTTTAGAAGTTTAGCTTCAATTCCCTGCAAGCTTGTCAGACAGCAGCATACGGATTGAGTACTCTACTCAATGTTGCTGAATCCATCAGGAAGATATGGGAGAAAGATTTTGAATCTTGTAAGTTAGATTTTGGTGATTGTGTTGCAAGCCTACCGGCTTTGCAATAACTGATAATAAGGTATAAAGTTTTTGTAATTTTTGTACACCCTATCTTTGTCATTGTTGTCAAAGGGGGAGAGATAGCAGAAAATTGAATATATGTTGAGGAAGGATACTCATAGGGGGAGATATTCTATGGAGTATGATATTGTATACATATTGTATAACTTTTGGCCACAAATTTTGTATAAGTGTTTTTTGAAGTTTTGTTTGCACACTTAGCCAATTTTCCCATATGTTGCCACCAATGACAAAGGGGGAGATTGTTGGCAATTTGGCTAATGTGGATGCATAGATGTTGTCATTATGGAAACATATGATCTCTATTGAGAGCATAGAATCTGGAATGCAAGTATACAAAGTTGAAGGAAGAAATTGTCTAAGTTTGAATATAGTGATCCTGACAGAGCACCCGATGAAGATTTAGTTGGCGACGTCCACTGGAGAAATATTTTTGTTTGCACAGTTAATTGAAGCTTCTACAAAGTATGAGGATACTCCATCTCAGTGCGCATAAAGTTTGGGGTAGTACGGACAAAGTTATTCAAAGTTTACCGAAGACAGTTTTTACAGACAGAGCAGTTTTGGAGACAATTTTAGCAAAAGAGTTAAGGGATTATTTTTGCTTGTCAAAATAATGACTTAACATTATGAAGGGATGACATCCTAGATTTTTACTCTTGGATAAAGATTTTGGAAGCTGACCATGTAAAGTTATTAGCTTTAATAACTCATATATTAGGCATACTTGAAATGTAATGAAAAAAAGTGTGATATGTAAAAAAAAGAAAGAAAAGATAACTTGTGATAGTTGTATATTGTGATAGTAGCAAAGGCTATTGATGCGAAGTTGTAAGTAGTACATATTATAGTTAGAAACATTTTGTATTACCTGTTTGGGCAGTGAGCTCAGCTGGTGATCAGGTTTTGTAATCTAACTCCTAACAGGGTTAAGGCTTCTAACAAGGCCTAAGGTCCTTTAACCAGGACAGATCTACTATATATTGTAAATTGACTCCTAAAAAGGTCCAATATCCCTAACAGGATACTTTTGATTAGCGATCTTTGTGGGTACCATCCCCACCGGGGTTTTCCCTTGGCTAGGGTTTCCTCGAGAACATATGATGTGTTATGAGTTCTTTCTATTTACTACTATGTTTGTTAATCAGCTTGATAATCTTTGTATGCACTAAAGTAATCTGTTATATCCATAAGTGGGCAAAAGAAAAAGTTTGTGAAATACTGATTCACCCCCCCCCCTCTTAGTATTTCCTATTTCTAACAAAGTAGACCTAATTAGGATCTAATCAGACCTAATTAGACCTAATATGATCTATTAGGACCTATTTAGACCTATTTGGACCAATTAGATATAATATGAACCTATTAGGACCTAATAGGACTTTATATGACCTATTAGACCTAATATGATCTATTAGTCCACCTAATTAGACTTAATTAGACCCAATTATGACCTCTTTATACCTATTAGGACCCAATTAGACCCATTAGGACCTATTTATACCTATTAGGACCTATTTATACCTATTATGACCTAATTAGACTTAATTAGACCAATTAGGGCCTAACTAGATTTAATTAGACCAATTAGGACCAATTAGGACCCAATTAGACCCAATTAGACCTATTAGGACCTATTTAGACTTAATATGAACCTATTATGACCTATTTTGACTTAACATGAACATATTAGGACCTAAGTAGACTTAATTAGACTTAATTAGACCAATTAGGACCTAATTACACTTAATTAGACCGATTAGGACCTAATTACACTTAATTAGACCAATTAGGCCCTAATTGGACTTAATTCTAGACCAATTCAAACCCATTAGGACCAATTAGGACCCAATTACACCCATTAGGACCCAATTACACCCAATTAGACCTATTAAGACCTATTTAGACTTAATATGAACCTATTAGGACCTAATATGAACCTAGTTAGACAAATTAGACATAATATGAATCTATTAGGACCGAATATGACCTATTAGGACCTAATTAGACTTAATTAGATCGATTAGGACCTAATTAGACTTAATTAGATCGATTAGGACCTAATTAGACTTAATTAGACCAATTAGGACCTAATTAGACTTAATTCTAGACCAATTAAGACCTATTAGGATCCAATTAGACCTATTAGGACCAATTAGGACCATTTAGGACCCAATTAGACCTATTGGGACCTATTTAGACTTAATATGAACCTATTAGGACCTATTAGGGCTTAATATGAACCTAGTTAGACCAGTTAGACATAATATGAACCTATTTATACCTATTATGACCTAAGTAGACTTAATTAGACTTAATTAGACCAATTAGGACCTAATTAGACTTAATTAGACCAATAAGGGCCTAATTAGACTTAATTCTAGACCAATTAGGACCTATTAGGACCCATTTAGACCTATTCAGACCAATTAGAACCCAATTAGATACAATTAGGACCCAATGAGACCCAATTAGACCCATTAGGACCAATTAGGACCTCTTTATACCTATTAGGATCTACTTAATAATTAGACTTCATTTGAAAGTTTTTGTTTAATAATTTTTACTCTGTATGTAGGAAATGCTCAAGAAGCACAACCTTCTAAATTTGGAGAAGGGTCATCACAAGATCAATGATCCCAACCTTCAAAAGTTGGGGAAGGGCCATCACAAGCTCCACAAGCACAAGCTTCAAAAGATGGAGAAGGGTCATCACAAGCTCAACAAGCACAAATCTCAGAATATCAAACAAGTACACATCTCTCTCTCTCACTGACTCTCTCTCACTGTCTCAATTTAGTCTCATAGTGGTGAATATGCATTTTGGGTCTTTCCCCTTAAGAAGTTATTGTTTTTGTTGTGTACATGTAGCCTTTAATGATGAAAATGTTAGACAAGGGGCATCCCAAGTTGAAGTAATGGACTTTAGAGAAGGGTCAACCCAAGGTCAAATAAGTATGTGTTTCTCTCATTAGTTTATAAATTATTACCTTTGACATTCAAGCTTGTAAATACTTATTTCATGAAGGTCCCCTTAAGATGAGATATTAATATATTTTATTTTATTTTGTTTACAGCGAAAGTGCAAGCAACATATGAGAATGATAGTCCACTCCAATAGTTGAAGAGAAAAATTAGTCATAAAAGCATAGATCATTTAATTGAAATGGACATGGAAAAATTGAGAGATTATGCTAAACAACACATAAATATTACGAAGAGGGCATTGAATAAAAAGTCTAAGAAAATAATGAAACAATTTGAGAATCTTGGTACACTTGAAAAAACTCAACTATTATCAATTACACTTCTTAAATATGAGTTAAAAGAGCCATTAAAATTGTTGGGTGTAGATGCAAGTTTGAAAAATTTAAAATCATGTAACGTACAAAAAAAATATTGTTGATAGTGTTAAGAAAGGTTTCCATTCCATTGGAAAAACAACTAGATCTACAGATAGGTCCATTTCAAGAAGAGTGATATTGGCATCTATTATAAATAAAAACATGTCCCAAAGAACACAAATTTCTTCACTTTCATGTCACATCGGGTACAATAGGAAGGTAATGACACATTATTTGAAAAGAAGAATCAATTTGGAATATACTACATTGGAAGGTAATTAGGCACTAATGTGTAGAGCTCCTCGGTCTGATAGGATTAATGAAATAGTTAGGAACTTAGTTACGACATTTTGGATTGATCATACTCGTCCTTCACAAAATACAAGAGACGTTATCAAGAAGAGGATTGGGCCTAAGGATTTTTTCCAGAAAAAAAAACATTGGTTGGACACCACACAAAATGAATTGTATCTCTCATTTTGTAACTCAAATCCTGACATTAAGATTGGACAAACAATGTTTGAAAGATTAAAGCCATTTTTTGTAAAGATAAATAAATCTTTTGAAACTTGTTGTTGTCGATATCATATTGAATTTGATCTCTACTATCAACAGCTTAGAAAGATGATAGAAGAAAGTGGTGGTTCTCAAAATAATTTTCCTAAATGTCCAAGCCAATTCATAACATCAATCTTATGTAAAAAATTAATTGATCATGAAATATTTGAAATAGATTGCAGAAGAGGAACTTGTCAAACATGCGGGGATTTGGCTAAATTTCCTTTGAGATTTAAAGATAGTGACATGACGAGGATAACAAAATGTAAGTGATACAAGTACATTAAGTATGAAACATAAGTGGGGAAAGAATATACGAGGTTGGAATATGTAGAGGATGAGATACCCGTTGCAACATTTATGGAGAATTTTCATAAATTGATTCAACCATACACATGTCATTTTATTTTTTACTAAATGGAAAGCAAAACAATTCCAAATACTAAAAGAAACTTTTCCAGTTGAAACAATTTTATATGTTGTTGGTTTTGTAGAGAATTACTCCTTTGTTTCTCAAAAACAACTTCAAGCAGAATACTACTATATAGAGCATATCACTATCATGGTACAAGTGTCTTATCGACATGCACAATTAGGTTTGGATGGTGTTGAAAGTATATATCAAGCATGGGTCATAAAGAAACAATATCACTTTTACATTAAAGTGATGATAAAGAGAATGACATACATTTTATCGAGCATTGCTTTAAGACATTTTTTGGATATTTGGAAAACAAAGGCATCAAAATTGAAAACCATTTCATTTGGTCTGATGGATGTGCAGCATAATTTAAATCAACAACGTCATTTTATGCACTATGTAGATATCATCGATACCAAAAGATACCACATATTTGGAGTTTCTTTGAGAGTGGACATGGAAAGGGGGAGCATGATGGTGTAGGAGCTTGTATCAAATGTCTTTAAGAAAGTATCAACTGGAATATCAGGGATATCATATAAATAATGCTCATGATGTAGTTGAGTGGTGCAAGATGCATTTTGTGGTGCCAAATCATGATAACACATCATCACGATTAGATCAATTCATACCGTTCTAAGTATTATGGGAGATATCAGGTATAAATTTTCAACATCACTTATTGTAGTTATAATTTATGTACGTGTGCTTTAAATTTATTGATAATTGAAGATAACCTATATGTGTACATTATATAGATCTATATATATACATGATTTTAACTTGTCTTCAATTTTTACATGTGTCTCTCTATTGAACGTGTTGATAGAAGATCAATCCATGGATGAAAGAGAGTAGACAAATAAGATCCCTGCATTTAGTTATGAGTACGGATAGTAATGTGTGGTCATTGTACACTAGAGATTACTCATGCTTTTGTTATGACCATATTTCTGAAAACTATGACGAATGTATCAGCCAAAAATGTGGATATGTTAGTGAATGGAATTTGGTTCCACTAGATGTTACAAACACAAATGATGAAGTTGAAGATGAAAGCTTTGACAACATTCTATTGATTTCTACAGATTATGAC
>BSBK01008672.1:147500-200000 GCA_027943335.1 Chamaecyparis obtusa | reverse complement strand
CTTCTGATGATCTGCCCTTTTAAGAGCAATAAGGATTGCTAAATCCACCCTGTTAAAGGATTTACAAACATACAATGAAGTATGCACTCGGTAAAGAGATTTTACAAAGACTGTTAGGTCTACCCGGTTAAAGGATTTAGTACTGATTCACTTGTTAGAATGAAACAGTAGATCTCTGCTTTGCAACTGGATTGCTGATTTGAGATTTGTTGATGTACGGATCACCTTTTGTGATGAATTTGTCTTTGTTGTACCTTATACTTCTGAAGCCTTCTGTAATTCGCTTATCTCTGCCTTTCTTTCTCTTTCACATATGTTTTTCATTCATATATTTCATTACATCTTTTTATTTTTACAACATTGTTTATATACAAGTCTTAAACAATTAACTACAATTATAATTACACAGTCGGCTTGACAAGTAAACATAAGTGCTACTAAGTAGGCCCAAGTATGGTTACATGGTTCCTGCAAACTGACTCGGTGACTTTCTGATACTCGGCATCCACTACATTACTCGGCATCGTCATGCACTCAGTAGAAGTGAAGGCACGGTTCATACTGATCACTCGGTAGGTTTTGAACTCGGTAAGTACTGGTGACTCAGTAGACATGATGTTACTCGGTTTACACTATCCTGTTCGGTTTGCTCGGTTTCCACTGTCTGCTCGGTTTGCACTGTCTGCTCGGTTTGCACTGTCTGCTCGGTTTGCACTGTCTGCTCGGTTTGCACTGTCTGCTCGGTTTGCACTGTTTGCTCAGTTTGCACTATCTGCTCGGTTTGCACTGTCTGCTCGGTTTGCACTGTCTGCTCGGTTTGCACTGTCTGCTCGATTTGCACTGTCTGCTCGGTTTGCATTGTCTGCTCAGTTTGTATCCAGAATGCAAATAAGTGTTGTCACTAGTGGCAATTCTGCTTAATGCCAACAATCTCCCCCTTTGGCATTAGTGACAAAAACACTTATTGGCCAAAATTTATATACACGAATCATGCTGAGTTTTATTTTGATTTTTCAAAATTTGTCTTTGTTATAGGGCTTTATACATTGTCTCCCCCTTTTAATGTGCTAACTGTTTCTTATACAAATCTATATAGTATACATATCTCTCCTTCTATACATATCTCCCCCTTTTTGACGATAATGCCAAAGGTGCATATACAAGTTATTTACAGAGAGAATCCAAAATTTGATAGGAAATCAGAATGGACCTTCATTACTAGTGCCAGGGTTCTGTCCCAACTTTCTTGCAGAATCTTACATGTTTGTATAGCAATTTGGACTTCTGCAGAGAGTTCAATCATGTGATCTGCTATAGAGAACTGATTGTCATGAATCAATGTTTTGGAATGTTCAATGTGCTTATACATTGTATTCATGATGGGAAGGATCATGTGTTGGATGTCTAGCAGTGTGGACCGGATCCTTGAGTCTTCTTTCAGTAGATCAGACTGCATATTAGATAGGTGTGAAATTTTCATGTGATGAGCAGAGCTTGAACTTGGTTCAAGTTGCAGCTTTTGTATGCTAATCTTCATATCCTCATCCATTTTATTCATTTTATCTTTAACATCCTTTGTGAACTCGGCAATATTGCACAGTCTGGCCAAAAGAGAGGTAGCATTCGAATAGATAGATTCTATGTTAGACAAAACTGAAGACAATTCCACTTGGTTAATAGCTATGTGCTGAGCAATGTGCTCAAGCACTTTATTGTTGAATCTCTTCTCGGCTCTTTCAACTAACTTTTCTATTCCGGATGAGTCCTCATTATATTTCTCAACTGCTTCTGCTAATTGTAACAAAACATGCTGGGAGGAGTCTACTTTAATGCCTAATGCATCAGACAAAATGTCCTTAGCATCCTTGATGATTTGATACTCCTTGTCTCTCTCCTCTTTAAGCTTCTTTTGTTTTGCTTTCCTTTGGAGGATCTCACCTATATTCTGCATTTGGTCCACTGAGAGATTTGCAAAATCTAATGTAGGAATCTCTATCTCTTCATCTAGGTCTATATCCTCTACTATATTTTTACCCAAAAATTTTATACTCGGTAGAGCCTTAGGCTTATCTGTACTTAATGCTTTGGTAGTAGTGACAGTAGATAAAGTAGGGCTGGCTATAGATACTGGCATACTTTCTACTGGAGAACTTAAAATATTTACACTTGAAGATTCAAAAGCTGGAAAACTTACTGCTGGAAAACTTGATGGTGCAGGAGACTGCAGCTCGGTAGAAGAAATGGTAGCTGCTTCTGATGTTGCTAGGGATGATTGGACAAATGTGGAAGTTGTCACAACCATGCTTGAAGGTGTCTCCGAGCTGGATGTAGAGACTTTCACTGGAGAGGTAGGAAGGGATGCAATGACTTTTGCTGCTATCCTTACAGTATCATCTACCTCAGTGTTTTCTTCTTGTTCATCACTGTCATCTTCAATATCTTTTATTATTATAGTTTCAATGCTCGGTTGGTGAAGGTGGTATATGTTCTTCCATATGGCATTTGCAGCCTTCACAACCGATTCAATATTGTTGATCAAAATCAAACAAGTATTGAATTTCAATGTCATCTTATTTTCATTTTCTTTTAATGCCTTCTTTACTTCATAATTATTCAAGCTCGGCATCAACTGTCTCAGGTTTTGATCAAATATGTCTGTCATAGTTTGCCTTGCATTGCTCCATCTCATTTTTATTGGATTCAATAGAACTGCTGGAACCTGTCGGGCAATTTCTTCAGGAGAGTATTTCCACTGTCCCATCTTCTCAACAATAGCATCTTCTATTTCCTTTTGTTCTGCTTCCGATCTGGTTTCATATCTCAAGGATTTTATGTTACTTACTCCAGATCCTGATCTATCTCTAAAGAGTTTGAGCTTTTCTTGAAGGCTTAGAGGAGGCCTTTTGAATACTATGTCTTTATCTACCTTTTCTGCCTTGTCTGCCTTGCCTCTTGTATTTCTCCTTGTAAACACAGCAGTGGGAGGCACAGGTGCCTTAGTGATGAAAACTTTTCCTTTCTTCTTCGCAAGTTCTGGTTCCTTTGTTTTCTCATCCTTTTCCTCTTCTTTTTCATCTATTTCTTCTTTGTCCTCGGTTATCATTTGCATTTTGGCTATCCTCTTCTTTCCTTTGTTTACCGCCTGTGGAAGCTTTATGCTTAGTTCAATTCTCACCTTAGCTTCATCATATGTTCCAAAATATGGAGCTTTGAGATTGACAGGCTGATTTAGAAGAGCTTCAATGATATTCTTGGTTTCATCAATATTTACCTCATAAGGAAGAGGTTTTACATATACAGTTCTTGGTTTAACTGCTTGAATATACACATTATCACAATCTACCATAAAACAGATGTCATCTTTGTAATCTTCCACCAACTTCCGTGGAATCTGGAATCTATCATTTATTTTCTCTTTGAAAGACTCGAAATAATTATCTATGATGCTTTCAAAGTTTTCACCCATTTCTGAAATGTATTCATTTATTTCATAGAGGACTGGCACATCTTTTCTCCATACAACTTTTCCTTTAGAAGGGAAGAATTTTTGAACATAGAAGAATAAACAGACCAACAAGGATCCAAACTTACATGGATTGTTTTTGGAAGTTTTAATGCTTTCCATGTTTTTGTTAAACTGTTTCAACAATAAGTCTGCTAGGTCAAATGTCAAGTTATTCTTGACCACTTTGTATGCTAGGTCAATAGCTTCACAGGAGACACTATTCTGTCGACTAGAACTGTAAATCTTATGGGCAATGATGTGTGTACCAAACTTCAGTTCAGCGTCGATAATGCTGCTAACTTTCATGCCTCTGCCATCCCACTCGGCTAGGGTTTTCTTCTCTAGTTCCATCCGACCTAGGGTTTTGGTAGTTTTAGCTTTGTTCAACATGGGAAGACCGGTGACTTGATGAATCATTTTCTTTGTGATCTCAATAGGTTGCTCAAGCCAAATCTTGCCATCATGTACATGGCTGAGAATATATCTAACCCATTTATCTTGAAAGTTTTGAGGTAGATGTGCAATGTGAACTAAACCTTTATCTTCCAGATGTTTGTGCTCGGGTTTCAGAATACCATCCACACATAGTTCCTGACGCATAATGTCTAGTTCTAGGTTTCCCATTTCATGAATTGAACAGTTAAAATGATTGCGGATATCGTTAATAAGCAGTACCTTAGGAGGAATCTGAGATTGAGCTTCGTTTGGATCTAGGGCTGCTGCAATTATGGGCACGATCTTAAAATCTGGTGCTTTCCACTCCCCTTGGACTAACATATCAGATCCTTTCTTCGCTAAAGTGCTGGATGATGCCATGGTAGCTCATAGAAAATTCCTTTCGTAGAAGTATTAAATCACCAGGTTGCTCTTGAAATTTTTTGCTCCCAAAGTGCTAAAGATTCACGGTGAAGAATGAGTTTGATTACTTGCTTTTTGTTTACAACTCTGTCATTAATGCTCATTTCAAATTAGGGTATGAGTTCTGACAGACTGTCACCCACTAAGAATTAATTGCTCCGAAAAGACTTCGCAACTCGGTGAACTCGAGAAATCATAATGCTCCGACCTCACTCGGTAAAGATAGGTACCGACCTTGCTCGGTGAAGACTGATACCAACCTCCCTGTGATCTCACTGCATCTTGCATGCTGATTTAGATCTTTCTTTTAATTTCAGTTCTGGAACTGCTTGAGATTGATCTATGAGAATATAGTTCCAGTGCTTCCTTGGAAATTTAGTTTGAGTCAGTAGAGCCATCCATTCCATTGCTTGGAGTGGATTGCTCGGTAGCTTTAGGAATCCATTTTTGTCTCACCTGTTTCCTGACCTTAGTTGCTTCATTCTTCTTTCCTTCTTCAATTCCACTAGCATTCATGCAGTTTCTGGCTATGTGACCGAGTTTAGTGCATTTGAAACATCTTATGGTAGTATCTCTTTTCCTTAGATGATGTTTTATGCAATTCATGCCAATGTGTCCATATTCTCCATAGTAATGACATCTACACCAGGTGTTGTAGTCCCATCCAAACATTGCTTTCACAATTTGTTCTGCTGGATTAAATGTCTTGGATCTGCACTCGAATGCCTTGTGACCTTGTTTGTTGCACTTGTGACAATTACCTCTGAATCTAGGTTTTTCCCTGCATTCATTTGCTTTGTGACCAGGTTGATTGCAGCTATAACATTTTCCATTGAATTCTGATTTTTCATTGTTCCAACATTTATTTGAAGTATGTCCTATTTTACCACAATGATTACAAGTAGGTTTTTGATTTCTTTGAGTACCTTGCTTAGAGGATTCGCCTTCTTCTCTGTATCCAAGTCCTGCTTTTCCTTTTTGCCTATGAAGATTTCGCTCATACAGCTGATTCAAGTCTTCTTGACTTTTCAGCATTCCTTCATTGATTTGTTTTTCAGCATTTAGGTCATCCACCAATCTTAGATTGATTTCCTTTTCAGATCTTAGTTCTTCTCTTGTGTTTTCTATTTCTGATCTTAGATTTTGAATTTCTTCATTTGTATGAGAGATCTGATCAATTAGGTTTTCTAGCTGAAGGGTTTTGTTTTGGACTTCAATGTTTCTTCCATCTAATTCATCTTTCAACTTGTTTCTCTATTCCAAGATCTCACAGAATCTTGTAGAGTGTAGCTCTTGTTCTCTTTTCAATTTTCTCACTTCTTCCTGCAGAGACCCATTCTTTTCTAGGAGTTCTTTGACAGCATTGTTTGCTTCATCTGAGTTATTTGAGGGAAGAAGATCTTCAATCTTTTCTTCAATGTAATTCTGATCATTCATCTGATTTGCAAGTTCCTTCCTTCTTCTTAGGGATTGGGAAAGATGTTCTTTTGCTTCTTTGAGTTTAGCTATGGCCATTTCCAGATCTAGCTTTTCATTTTCAATCACCTTGTTCAGTTTGAATACCTCCATTGTCCTGGATCTTTGCTCAAGCTAGTTAAGCTTTGTCTTGAGAACCAATGCTGCTCTGATACCAATTGTTGGAAATATTCAAGAATTAACCGAGTTACTGAGAGGGGAGGGGTGAATCAGTAACTCCAAATTTTCTTACAATTTTAACATGTAATTTACCTTTTAACCTTTGCATACAAAAAACATTTACAATAATGACACATAGATTTGGTTACCCAGAAACCTTCCAAAAGAAAGTAAAACTGGGGTGGGGATGAAACCCACAAAGCTTTAATACTGCAGAATAAAGTTGGCCGGTTAAGGCTTACAATTTGATCACTTCTGATGATCTGCCCTGTTAGGAGCAATAAGGATTGCTAAATCCACCCTGTTAAAGGATTTACAAACATACAATGAAGTATGCACTCGGTAAAGAGATTTTACAAAGACTGTTAGGTCTACCTGGTTAACGGATTTAGTACTGATTCACCTGTTAGAATGAAACAGTAGATCTCTGCTTTGCAACTGGATTGCTGATTTGAGATTTGCTGATGTACTGATCACCTTCTGTGATGAATTTGTCTTTGCTGTACCTTATACTTCTGAAGCCTTCTGTAATTCGCTTATCTCTGCCTTTCTTTCTCTTTCACATATGTTTTTCATTCATATATTTCATTACATCTTTTTATTTTTACAACATTGTTTATATACAAGTCTTAAACAATTAACTACAATTATAATTACACAGTCGGCTTGACAAGTAAACATAAGTGCTACTAAGTTGGCCCAAGTATGGTTACACGGTTCCTGCAAACTGACTCGGTGACTTTCTGATACTCGATGTCCACTGCATTACTCGGCATCGTCATGCACTCGGTAGAAGTGAAGGCACGGTTCATACTGATCACTCGGTAGGTTTTGAACTCGGTAAGTACTGGTGACTCGGTAGACATGATGTTACTCGGTTTACACTATCCTGTTCGGTTTGCTCGGTTTCCACTGTCTGCTCGGTTTGCACTGTCTGCTCGGTTTGCACTGTCTGCTCGATTTGCACTGTCTGCTCGGTTTGCACTCTTTGCTCAGTTTGCACTGTCTGCTCGGTTTGCACTGTCTGCTCGGTTTGCACTGTCTTCTCAGTTTGCACTGTCTGCTCAGTTTGTATCCAGAATGCAAATAAGTGTTGTCACTAGTGGCAATTCTGCTTAATGCTAAAAACATATAGCTATGTTCTAGCTTTGGCTCTCTCTAGATTAGATCCACTTGTGGTTCCCTCGGGTATGTAGACTATGATTGTCATATTCCTGCATATGATAAATTTTACACTATTATATTAATATTCTTTATTATCTATAGGAAAGTATTATTTGGTCGATGTTGGATATCCAAATGCACCAAAATTTATCACTCCTTATAGGTGTACACATTACCACCTAAAGGAATTTGTAAGAGAAAACCCCATAAACACAACACAGGAGTTGTTTGACCATAGACACTCATCACTTAGGAATACAATAGAGTGTACATTTGGCATTTTGAAGTAGTTTTTTCCTATATTGAGGCATGCAACATCTTATAAAACCAGAACACAAACCAAGATTATTTTGGCATGTTACATTTTACACACCTTCATTATGGGAGAGGATGGCCTTCCACCAGAGGAAGAATGTGAAGAGGAAGACGGTTGTGACGGGATAGATGTACCATTGCTTGAGACTTATGGTTTGACTCAGCGTGATAGAGATGACTGGGGGATGTTTCAAGATGAAATAGCAAGAAGGATGTGGGAAGACTATAGATCTTGATAATTTTATGAAGTTTTTTTTTTGTATTTAAGAAATTTGCCATGATATTTTAAGGTTAATGGAGACTAGCACTGAATTCTTTTCATTATTTCATCACATTCCATGAAACATTAATATGACATTCTAAGATGCCATTTAATTTGATATTCTACTAGAGTGATATTACAAAAGGGATTGAGGCCAGCTCTTCTAAGTTTTAGATGTCTAATGTAAGTTCATTAAGAAGTTTTAGTCCTTTATGTTTGCTAGTTTGAAGTTTGACAGGCATCACAGGTTGTTCTTCTTTGAGACTGTAAGTTGTTCCAATTCATTTCTTGCAAGATTTTCCTACATCTCTTGCAATCATGGCATTGCATTTTCTTGGAAGTCTTTCCTCTAAATAAATGATTATTGTTTTCATGTAACGAAAATTTGATCACTAGTTTTGGATTAGATGAAGATTTTTGTGTTTTTTTTGTTTTCTTTTCGATTTGTGAGTGAAATTTGAGGAATTGGGTCTACACAGTTTGGACTATTTTATTTTTTTGGTTGAGAAATATGATTTAAAAAATGTACAGGTGAAATTTAGTCTCGATTTTTCTTTCCTATTTTTTCTGGGCTAAAGAAAACCCTATTGTCAAATTTTATTGGGTGCATTTTTGGAAAATTGGTGTTTTGGTGGCCGGAGACTAGATTTTGGTTTTTTATTTGTCTAAAATTCTAGTGTAGACAACTTGTTTCATCCATGAATTTGAGTTTTATACTCTATCTAGTAGATTTAAGGGCTTGTAGATAAGGGTTTGGTTTATTGGCTAATCTGGTAGGTTAAAAAAAAAATTGTTCTTTCAATTTTCCAGAAACTCTTTTAAGATCCATTTTATATTTACTTCCTACAATTAATAATATCAATATAAGGATAAGGGCTATGAATAAGTTTCTATCTGTAAAGAGGCTAGTATCCTATGCCCTTAGATTTCAATATATATTTTTATAACTTGTGGATTTCTGGATTATATGCGTGAAGCAATTTTTATTTTCAATAGTAAGGACTCATTGGTAAAGAAATCTGCAAGCTATCATTATGTACTAGGGAATTTCTTGTATTTGATAATATTAAGGACTCTTTTATAGAATAAAATGCCTTCAGAAAATATTTAATCTATTTTTAAAGACGTTGAAGCTTCCATTCTTTTGTTGTTTGAGCTGCCCCACTCATCATGAGGGAAACTTCTTTTGGTGAGGCTGACTCACTTGAAATCGAGTAATCTTCATTTTCCAAAATAGTTTCCACTTTGATGAGAAGGATCCCTAACTCAAAATGGATGATAAAAAATAATGAATAGTTTCGCAATTGAGGAGCAGGGTATCTCACTGGAAATGTTAGATTAAAAGTAATAAATGTCCAGGGGAATTGGAAAGTGTGTCCCCGTGGAAATCTTAGATCCAAACTTATGCTGGTGTTTGAATAGAAAGATTTTGATTTTTTTTTTTAATTCATTCCTTGATTTGGCATATCCGATGTAGAGTGAGCTGAAAGGAGTTTTGAATAAAATTGAAGAAAAAGTAGTAGTATTAAATCAAACAAATGTTATATCAAATCACTATCTTTGAACATGTAGAGAAAAGGAAATATGTGAATCATTACATTCAGGCATCATTATGAATTTACTGTACCATACAAAATTATGAGATTAGTTATAAATAAAGGGGTTTACATCATTTCCAAAGACCAACAATCATCCTCAATGTTACATTAGTCATATAAGGTGTTGTTCCAGCATTGTGGAAGGGTTTCTATCAATCATATAAGGTTTTGTTTTAGTTTTTTGAAGGTTACATTAGTCATAAAAGGTTTGTATCATTCATCAGAAAATCATACCAATCATATAAAGTGTTGTTCTAGCATTTTGGATAGTTAGATCAATCATGGGTGAACCCACAATAGTGGGTTACACTTTTTTTCCTGAACGGACACTAAACTCTACATTTTGAAAAAAACTTTCAGATTTGAATGCATATTCTTGTTAAATGGTTTGGAATCGGAAGATGAAGTAAATTAGAGTATTTTAGGATTTTCTATTCAGATTATAAATATATTGGATTGGTGTTTTCTTTCTCAATTGAAAACTGGTTTGTTTTTTAAGACGTCATTTTCAAAGAGTTACAGTGTTTTCATAGAGCATAACTTTTTTTCTAAAATAGATAGAAAGATAACTTCAATACCTTGACTACATAGCTTATAACTTGTTGTGTATTTTTCCAATTTCATTTTTCTTTATTTGGATAGAAAGAGAACTTCAATACCTAGGGCATAGATATTTTTTATAATTTTTTTTCTCTCATTTACTATTTTTTCATAAGTGTCAAACATAGAAGTAGACATATGACGAAATATTTATGTTTAGTAAAACTAAAAATATAAAGTCATAATAAACTTAATATATATTAACATTATAATAATTGGAAAGAGTTTTCTCAATAGTACCTTACTACATAGATAATTTTTAAAAATGGATTCATTTGATCTGCCAAAAGGTAAAGTCGAAGTGATTTTTTGTCAGCATTTTAATAGGTGCGAAGGAGACTCCATTTTAGGTATGAATGAAGAGTATAGATGTTATATCAATATTTTTTTAAAATCTGATATTCTTTGAGCTAACCATTTGTAAATAATTCCTTCAAATAGAACCTTTGAAGGCTTAAATAATCATATTTTATTAAAAATCTGTTATTTCAGAAAAAATCAACATGTCTAAAAAAGTGTAACCCACTATTGTGGGGTCACCCTCATGTAAGGTGTTGTTCTAGCATTTTGAAAGGTTACATTAGTCATATAAGGTGTTTCCCCAGCTAACAAAATGTTATATCCAACATTATTTCTATTTCTACTCCAACTTCAAATGCATTTTTCAATCTTTTTATCTTTTCTTTGTTATTATTGTACATGCTCTGAATGTATGATGATATAATTTCTCATATAGTACTCTTATCTATGTCTGTTATATTAATTGTTGACTCAGTTTTGTCTCCAAATGTTCATGTGATTCTGCAATGTCATTCACAGACCTTTTGACAAGCATAGACAACGATGCTTCTCAAATGAGCCATGCATTGGACAATGATGTTGTTCAAACCAACCATTGTAATCCTTCTACCAGGATTGTATGGACCAAAGATATGGAAAGAAAGCTCCTAGACTTGCTCCATGAGCAAGTTCAGCTAGGAATAAAAGCTGAAGGCAGTTTCAAAAAGGAAGCTTGGACTGCTATTAAAAAGAGGTTCGAGGAAGAAATGAAGATTAATTTGACAAAGGAAAACTATTAGAACAAATTGAAAACATGGAAACATGATTAAAAAATGATGAAAGAGTTAAAAAACACAATTGGTTTTGAATGGAATGAGACCACTCAATGTATGGACATAGATGAGAAGGTTTGGGAGGAGGTCTTGAAGGTGAAATGTTGTTTACAATTTTTTGTTATAAGTTAATCGATCTTAACAAGTTACCAATCAAATAAAAATAATTGATTGATTCATTATGCCAACATGTAGCGAAAAGATTTCAAAAATCCAAAATTGTTTAAGAGGCAACCCATTTTCTACTTCAACAAGTTATCCCTCATTGTGGGCAATGACATAGCTGAAGGGAATGTAGCTACAACACCTCTAGAGACTAAAGAAGGGATTTTTGTAAATGACATCTTTGGTTTTGATTATGATGAGGATATCAGTGCACCTTTTGAAAGTGCTTCTGATTTGAATGATGATGATATCCCTACACATGTACCCACTTAATCTACTACACCTGACAGTCGGATTCTCTCATCAATTGCATTAAAGAGGCCAAAGAGGAAGCATTCTAGCATGGTAGGTTCTTTAGATGCAATATTGATGAAGGGTGCTCCCCTTAATACCACAAACACATAACAGAAATAGAGAAACAACAACAATAATATGCAAGAATAGAAAATTGGCTTCTTATTATCTCGACAAATATGGAATTACAAACTTTCAGAATTACAATATGCAAAGCCACATGGGCATTCCCTTACAATATTCTGTAGGACAAAGCCTCGAATCACTACCTAGAACTACTACCCAAAACTGCCCTAGACAACACTACGGGCCTTCTTTATATAGGCAATTTCCACTGCCCGAGAAGGTTCCAAAAATTTAGCCCTAAGGGCCGACGCAACTTAGAATTATTTTATTTTTCAATTTATTACATCAAAGTCAGCTCAAAATAACTTTTGAAACCCGAATAGAAATTTTGAAGGAAAATTATTTTTTGCCATTTCAGGTGGCCTGACTTCCAGAGACCATAAGTCATCACCAGTTGACTCGATTCACTATTATAACCCCATTTTGGAAATACCACGAAGCACTCTACAAGATTGACCCACCCAATGCGCCCATCACCCAATTTTTTGACCTCATCTGGGGCCTCTAAAGCCTTCAAAATTGAGTTCGAAGTTTCTGTACCCTGCTGCCAATACTGAAAATCTTCAATATCTTCAAAACTAGACCTGATCTAGCCATGAAACTTTGCTAGCAGGCTGATATGACTGAGATGAACCTCCATATGTAAAATCAAACATTCTGAGATCGTAAGACCAACTTACTAAAAATAGCAAGTTTCCATAAATAGTAACTCTGCACAAGATAACCCTTATTGAATAAAAAAAATAGAAATATTTTTGGGTGATGCAAGATTGCTCTTACACCCAGGATGCTCCTGCATCAGACACCTGGGGTAATTTGAGAAGTGACCCTGTCATGACTCAGGTGTGCAGAGGAAAACCAAGATAGTTAACCTCCTCCTTTGTTAGCCATGATGAATCTTCAACAGGTTGTCCTTTCCATTTGACCAAATAATCTTCATATGTCCTGTTCCTTGTGCTTCTACCAACACAATTGTCCAGTATGTCTTCAATCTCTTTGATATCTAAATTGGTTGCTGGAATACTTGACTGTGCCGCTGCGATCTCATCTTCAACACTTCCTTCATGATACTCTATCAAATCTGAAATGTTAAAAACTAGTGAAATATTCAGCTCACTAGGCAATTCTACCTCATATGCATTTCCTGAATCATGCTTCTTCAATATCTTACATGGTCCAAACTTCTTCATTTTCAGCTTGTTATATGTACCAACTGAAAATCGCTCCTTCTGGAAATGAACCATGACTTCATCCCCAACCTGAAATTCCTTATGCCTCCTTTTCTCATCTTTCTTAGCCTTATACTGCACATTCATCTTGGTAATATGCTTCCTCACCTCCTCATAGATGTTCTTCAAGTGTTCTACAAAATCCTTAGGTTCAGCACTACTTATTTCTCCTTTATCTATCTTTCTCAATTCAGATGCATTTCTTGGACTACTTCCATATACAATCTGGAATGGTGATTTACCAGTGCTCCTATTGACAGAATTATTGTATGCAAATTCTACCTATGGTAAAATCAAATCCCATCCTATTGGCTTATCTCCAACCAAACATCTCAGCAAATTTCCCAAACTTCTATTCACCACCTCTCTCTGTCCATCAGTCTATGGATGATGTGATGAACTGAACTTCAAATCTATCTTCAACTTCTTCCACAATGTTTGCCAGAAATATCCAACAAACTTAGTATCTCGATCTGACATTATGGTCTTTGGCAAACCATGTAGTCTCACCACTTCTCTGAAAAACAATTCTACTATATGAACAGCATCATTAGTCTTCTTGTAGGGAATGAAATGTGTCATTTTCAAAAATCTGTCAACTACTACAAAAATTGAATCATGTCCCCACTGTGTCCTCGGTAAACCAAGAACAAATTCCATACTAATATCCTCCCAAGGCTTCTCTGGTATAGGTAATGGCTGATACAACCTTGTATTTTGCTTCACTCCTTTCGCCATCTGACATACTCTACAACTCTGTACAAACTTCTTCACATCTTGCTGCAATTGTGGCCAATAATAATTCTCACCAACCAAAGCAAGGGTTTTATCATGACCAAAATGTCCAGCCAATCCTCCTCTATGCTTCTCCTTGATGAGATTCTCCCTCATAGAACTTTGTGGAATGCACAACTGATTCCCTCTGAATAGCATATCATCTTGGATGATAAAATCCAGCCATTTCATCCTGTCTAGAGTAACAGGTTCTTTACAAGCTTTCCAAGCTTCACCAAAATCAGGATCCTCTGGATATAAATTCTTGAGTTCCTTGAACCCAACCACTTCAATCTGCATCTCTATCAGTAACAGTTGCCTTCTGCTAAGAGCATACGCAACCCTATTAGAATTTCCACTCTTGTGTTTCAAAATAAATGTATAACTCTGCAAAAACTCAACCCATTTCAAATGCCTCTGATTCAACTTTCCTTGACTATTCAAATATTGCAACACTTGATGATTGATATACAAAAAAAACTCCTTAGGAAGTAGATAATGTCTCCACTTCTTTAATGCCTGAACTATAGCATAAAATTTCTGATCATAGATAGAATATTTTCTCTTGGCATCATTTAACTTCTCACTGAAATAAGCAACAGGTTTACCTTCTTGGCTCATAACAGCTCCTATTGCAGTACCACTAGCATCACAATCTACTTGAAACACCTTATTAAAATCTGGAAGTGCTAAAACAGGTTGTTCTGTAACTTTTTGTTTCAACAATTGAAAACTCTTTTCTGCCCCATTAGTCCACTTAAACTCTTTTCTATCCCCTCTCATTGTTTCAGTCAAGGGTCCACAAATACTGTTAAAATTTCTGATAAACTTTCTGTAAAAGCTAGCCAAACCATGAAAAGATCTTACCTCAGTAGCACTCCTTGGAGTAGGCCATTCAAGGATAGCCTGTACCTTCTCTGGGTCCATTTTTAGACCTTTTGCTAAAACTGCAAATCCCAAATACACTAACTCTTTCTACACAAAACTGCACTTCTTCAGATTAATCAACAATTTCTCATGTCTCAACTTCTCAAACACCATACGAATATGCATCATGTGTTCCTCCAATGTCTTGCTAAAGATCAAAATATCATCTAGGTAAACAATGACAAACTTACCCAGAAATTCTTTCAGAACCTCGTTCATGAGCCGCATGAAAGTGCTCGGTGCATTGGTTAGCCCAAAAGGCATGACTAACCACTCATATAGTCCTTCCTTTGTTTTGAAAGTAGTCTTCCATTCATCTCCTTCTTTGATCCAAATCTGGTGATACCCACTCTTCAGATCTATCTTTGAGAAATACACAGCTCCACTCAAATAGTCCATAATATCATCCATTCGTGGCAATGGAAACCTATACTTGATTGTGATCTTGTTTATTTCTCTGGAATCTATACACACCCTCCATTCTCCATTCTTCTTTGGTGCTAATACTACTGGTACAGCACATGGACTTACGCTCTCCCGAATCAATCCCTTCTATAACAACTCATGTACTTGTCTGTTCAACTATTCACTTTCTACCGGTGTCATTCTGTGTATTGCCTTGTTTGGAAAACTGGCTCCTGGAATCAAATCCATCTGATGACTGATCTTCCTTATGGGTGGTAATCCATTAGGTACATTATCAGATACAATATCCTAAAACTCATTCAACAAATCTACAACCTCTACAGGTACATCCTCTACTTCTTCTTTACTAGATTTTGGAATTAAAGCAAAACACACATGCTCATGCCTCATACCATCTAGGAATTTTTTTCCATCAACAAATGTTATTCTTGCATTACCGCATACCTTTTCTTCGGTCTCCTTCAATGGCTTTAGCTTATTTCCCACTCCATCCTTTGTCAGGGAATAGGTATTCATAGGACCATCATGTACAGTACATCTATCAAACTGCCACGGTCTACCCAACAACATATGACATGCATCCATATAGATGATATCACATAGTACCTCATCTTGGTACCTGCCGATCTTGAACTTTACTAGGCACTGTTCACTGAACATGACCTTGTGGTCATCCTGCACCCAGGCAATCTTCAATGGATGTGGGTGTTTTTGTCTCTTGAGCTTCAACTTTGTCACCATCTCTTCTAACACCAAATTGTTAGTGCTTCCACTATCGATAATCACATCACAACATTTACCCTCACACTTGCATCTAGTGCGAAATAGGCTCCTCCTTTGTTCAGGTTCATTATCACCACTCAGCAAGACTCTTTTGTTAATTAGTGTTTCTCCTCTTTCAGCATCTTCAAAATTTGATGATCTAGCATCTTCATCTACATGTGCAACTCTGGCTTGGCCTTCATTTCTCCTATCTATCCTGCCTTGGCACTGAGGACATTCAAATGCCCTATGACCTTCTTCTCCACAGTGAAAACATGTTCCACGAAAGCCTCCTCTTCCAGATCCTTGTCCTCTTCCTCTTCCTCTCTGATCTCTATTACTCTGATCTTGGAAATGATTTGAATTATTTTCTCTCTGATTCTGACTGCTACTAGCCTCATCCTTCTTTTCTAGATCTTCATTTCGGCCACCATATGACCATCCACCAAATCTTCCACCATGACCTCTTCCATTTTGTTTGCTCTCAAACTTCTTGTTCAACTTTTCCTCTACTTTTAGGGCAAACTGGTATGCCTCCTCAATATTGTTCATTCGAACTAGATTCAACTCCTCTTGAATGCTTAGCCTTAACCCATTAAGGTATCAGACAACTTTCTCCTTATCAGCTTCTGCATGGCTTGTTCTGATGAGGAGTCGATAGAACTCCTCTGTATACTCCTGAACAGATCTTCCTGCTTGCTTCAAACTTTGCATTTTCTTTAGTAGGTCAAGCTCATAATCAACAGAAATGAACTGTCACTTCAATTTATCCACCATCCGATCCCATCTTGTGATTTTATCTTTCCCTCTTGTATTTCGCTCCAATTGAATTTCTTGCCACCAGATCTTCGCATGACCTTTCAATCTGGCCTTTGCAAATTTGACCCTATCAGGATCCTCAACATATTCATACTCAAAATATTCCTCACATTCATTGATCCAGTCGATTAATTCCTCTAGGTTAAGATTTCCAAAACATGTAGGAACCTCAATCTTAGGTCTTTTCCCAATCTTGGAAATCACCCGAAAAAGTCTTTCTTCCTCCTGGTTCACAATTTCAGCTTCTCCTTCTTGATATTCTTCTTTGGCTTCATCCTCACTTTTGTCTCTAACATTAAGATTCATTCCTCTACGAATCTCTTCTTGCAATGCTTGCACTTGTCTCTACAGCTCTTTGACCTTAGGTGTCATAGCACCAGCTCTTCCACCACGTTCTCTTCGTGGAGGTATTTTCATGATGCGCGCTGAAACCCTAACCACGGTCCTGGTGCAAACTGGCTCACAGTCGGT
Organism: Chamaecyparis obtusa; assembly: GCA_027943335.1. Lineage (NCBI taxonomy): Eukaryota > Viridiplantae > Streptophyta > Pinopsida > Cupressales > Cupressaceae > Chamaecyparis > Chamaecyparis obtusa. Next base: position 182,958 of record BSBK01008672.1, on the reverse strand, counting down.
GATCTATTTACACACTCAAGAACTCTTGCTTTGATACCACTTGATGAAGGGTGCTCCCCTTAATACCACAAACACATAACAGAAATAGAGAAACAACAACAATAATATGCAAGAATAGAAAATTGGCTTCTTATTATCTCCACAAATGTGGAATTACAAACTTATAGAATTACAATATGCAAAGCCACATGGGCATTCCCTTACAATATTCTGTAGGAAAAAGCCTCAAATCAAGACCCAGAACTACTACCCAGAACTACCCTAGACAACACTACGTGCCTTCTTTATATAGGCAATTTCCACCACCTGAGAAGGTTCCAGAAATTTAGCCCTAAGGGCTGACCCAACTTAGAATTATTTTATTTTTCAATTTATTACATCAAAATCGGCTCAAAATAACTTTTGAAACCCGAACAAAAATTTTGAAGGAAAATTATTTTTCACCATTTCAGGTAGCCAAACTTCTGGAGACCATAAGTCATCACCAGTTGACCCGATTGACTATTATAACCCCATTTTGGAAATGCCACGAAATGCTCTACAATCTTGATCCACGCAATGCACCGATCACCCAATTTTTTGACCTCATCCGGGGCCTCTAAAGCCTTCAAAACTGAGTTCAAAGTTTCTGTACCCTGCTGCCAATATTGAAAATCTTCAATATCTTCAAAACTAGACCTGATCTAGCCATGAAACTTTGCTGGTAGGCTGATATGACTGAGATGAACCTCCATATGTAAAATAAAATATTCTAAGATCGTAAGACTAACTTACTAAAAATAGCAAGTTTCCATAAATAGCAACTCTGCACAAGATAGCCCTTACTGAATGAAAAAAATAGAAATATTTTTGGGTGATGCAAGATTGCTCTTACACCCAGGATGCTCCTGCATCAAATATGTAAAACCATAGGTAAGATAGGTGACAACATGAGGGAGACTGAAACTATGAAAATGGATGCATTTGAAATAAATGTTGTCTATGAACAAGTATATGCTACACCACTAGCAATCCCTAGGTTTAGTGAAGAAACCTCAGTTGATGCATATGAAACTTTTTTGGTTGAACTTGGAAGAGAAAAGGGGTTCTTGATAATGAGTGAATCGTAGAGGGTCAGATACATTTAAAGAAAGTTGGGTAGTCTATAGTTTTCTTCCATATTTCTGTTCAGAACTGAATGTGATCTTCTTACATATTTCTTTCTTTATCGTCTAACACAGTGCTCAGATGGATGCTGGAAAATATTGTTAGTTTAAAACATTATACCATGGACATGTTTAGTCTTATTGTTGTTATACTGATCTTATAATGCAGCCAATTAATTTTGCTATTGTTATATATTGCTATTAATACTGTTGTCACTGTCCTAATTTTGATGCTAGAAAATGTTGTCATGTTTAGTCTTAATGGTGTTATACTAAATTTATAATGTAGTCAATTAATTTTGATGTTAGAAAATGCTATCATGTTTAGTCTTATTGCTGTTATACTGATGTTATAATGATTTGTAAATATTCAAGAAAGAATGGATAGGGTGACCTTAGATCGATGACGTCAACTAGCAGGAAGCAAACTTAGAATTCATTACATACAATCCTAACCAATTTGAAAATGATTATTCATGTAGTCAGAAGTAGAACCATTGTAGAGGCATAAGTAGAACCATTAAAAAAATGATAAATGACTAAAAAATCACATGGCCTCATATCTGTGCAGAATGAGTATGTGATTGCAAATCATGTAAAAAAAATCACATGGTCTCATATTTGTGTAGATTCTACAGAATGAGTGCATGACTGCAAGCTGCAATAAATAGATAGACAAGGCTTCCAAAAAAAATGAAAACAACAAAATTATGTCTTCATACCTACATATGCCACAATCATCATAATGGTATTATTTTTTTGAAACCTGGAACATGAAATATTCATAGAGGCAAACGAAAATTAAAGAAGAACTTCAAGTTTCAACTATTATAAGCATGGGATAAAGAAATACAAATAAATCACATCATCATCATAAAATTTTCACTTTGCACAGTAATATTCCCCCATATTAACTCCACAGTTCTCAAATTATTGCTTCACTGAAGATAATAGTTTAACCAAAATAGAAAATGAAAATAAAACAAGGAACCAAATGCTAAGAAATGGGAATTATTTACTCAGACTCTACTCAGTATCACATAGAGAGAAAATGACCTACCCACAAAAGAGATCAAATGCTTAAGAGACTCAACACAATGCATATAAAAATAAAAATACAAAGTCATATAGAAATAATGGTAAGCTCACAAAACTGGCTATCAAGAAGCCACTATGAGTGCATGGTTGGATCTAAAAAGAAATCTCTAATAGTGTACCTTATGGTTCCAATCAATTAAAGGCTCCAAAAACATCAAAAGTTAAGTTTGATGTAGAAGTGTTAGTCAGACTTAGAAACTTTCTATCAAAGATAATTGCCTGTGAAGATTTTGTGTTTGTTTAATTATCTATGGAAACTAGTATTTTGAAATTGATTATATTGTTGTCATAGCATACTTCAGCCCATTAAAGAAACATAATCATTATCCATTATAACATTAAGGTCTCTTTAATTTTTCCATTATCTTCTAACCCAAAGAGACCTCATGAAGAGACAACATGAAAAGACCTCACTCTTGCCAACAATTTTGTTTATGGATTGCTCCTAAGAGAAAGCACTCAATACTTTCCTGTTAAAGCCTAGGGTGTGGGAGCACTACATTAGTGATACAAATATAAGCTAGCCAAAGTGTATAAATAATTTGCAATTCACACAATCCAAGTGCAAAAAAAATGGTGTAAATTATCCACAACTAATTCATAAGCATTTAAAAATTCTTTCAAACCAATTTCTTTTCTGTCAAAAATTGAACCCAAAGATAGTCCATCAATTTCCAATTAAAATTTTAGGGCACTTAATGTACAATTCGCACAATCCATGCAGAAAAGAGTAGTGTAAAATACCTATAACTAAGTCAGAAGCATTTACAAATTATGTAAAACCAATTTCTCTTTCCGCATAAATTGAACCCAAAACCAGTCCATCAAATGTTGATTAAAACTTTGAGAGCCCTAAAATTCCTTTTCTTCCTTAAAACAGAGTAGCACTAGCAAGGAGTGCTTCAAAAACTTGCTTCTCTTGATTCAAGAGCACTTCAATTAATTCTGGAGTTGTACATACTATGTGGGCTATGCTAGGCCTTTTTTTGGTCATAGAAAAATCCTTTAAAAATGGCCTCCTCCCTGCAAATGTTTTTGTTAAGTGTCCTGCCCCTGTGTTCTTTATGTTGTCACTAGGCTCTAGTCCAATTTGCACGTGTTAAATCATAAAATCCAAAAAGATATTCAATTTCTAAGGTCTGTAGGAAGCAATTTTTAAAGTTTTACCACAGTGTCAAAAACCCATAGTGTTTTCAAAAATCCACATTGTTTTTGACCTTTTTGGCTTGCTTAAAACCCTTGATGTTTTCGGCTTCCTGGTTTACCTTTGTGTCATGTTGAAAATTTTGTGTGTTTTCAATCTTTCACCGAAAACACTGTGTGTTTTCGACCTTGCATGTCTTCTTTTTTGTTGACTCTCCTTGTTCATTTGTCTTAACTACGCAAGTGCGATGATGTGGGGCCAGTTCCTTCAAGGTGTCAGAGGGGGGACAGATGGCTCTTCCTGATTGGCTGTCGTATTTGCACATGTCAGACTTTTTTGACATGAGATCATGCAACTGCTTACCATCTATCCCTATGGGTCCTAGCTCTTCATAGTTGGTGGTGTTTCATTGCTGGGCCTGAGAGATACAAAGAAGTGGGACATGTGGTAGCCTGTGATTGGCTGTCACATGATCGCATAGCCTAGTTTTTGGCTATGCAATCATGTGACCACTTGCCATGTGTCCTTGGGGCTTGGTTGCAAGTGATGGGGTGTCGTCCAGATGTGATGGCGGTATTCTATTAGCCAGCGGGCAGTGGTGTTAACTCCATGTGGTGACAGTTGCGGTGGCGGTTATGGTGATCTAAGTTGGTGGGTTTTCATTCATCCGCATTGAAGGCCCGCATTGATCTAAGTTGGTGGGTTTTAATCTAATGGTCGGTGCATGATCTCAAGGAATATTCCAAGGCTATGTGATCATGCACCATCTGTCAGATTTTATTCCATTTTACCAGATTGTCCATTGTGCTCAGTGGGTCCGATGTGACACGTGTGCTTGCAGTTGGAGGTTTCTTATTGGTAGACGTGGATGTGCTCAGTGGTGGGCCCATTGTTAGAGGTGGTTGTGTGCCAGCTTTTGGCTGGCTATCGCATGATTGCATAGCCCATTCTTTGGCTATGCAATCGATTGACACATGTCCTTGGGGCCTGGTGTGAGGTGGTAAGGTGGCATCCGTAGTGGTGACGTGCTAAGTTCTGATTGGTTGTCGGTGTTCCTTGTGGCAAGGGGTTTGCAGTGGGACCCATGTTTGTAGTGCCCAGGCATGTTTGACTTTGGTGGTGAGTGCTAATGGTTAGTCGCATGTTGGCATAGCCTTTTTCAAGGCTATGCGATCATGTGACTGATGATTTGCATTAGGACTTTGCGGTGGCTGTTACGGTGAGGTTAAAGTTTGTAGGCTATCATGGTTGTGGAGTTGTGGTGGTAACATTGCTAGGGACTTTTTCTATAGTGTTTCTTGCCCATTTCCTATGGCGATGAAGTTGGTGATCGTGTGATTGCACCATTAAGGTTGATGGTTAAGTTGCCAAGCCCGCAAAGGGAGATTGATCAGATGATGGGGATATAAAGTTGATAAAGCTTTAAATGTGGACCGCCGATGTGTTTCTAGCACCATGCAAAGTGACTATTGGGATTTAAATTCAAATTTGCGGAAGGGTTTGTAGTGACAAGAAGTATCAAATTTTATGGTTTCTTCGGTAGTTTTTGATTTGGTTGGTGGCACCGGTTGTTGTGAAGTGGTCCAGGGGGTTCTGTGGTCATTTGTAGAGGTGTTTTTGTACCTGATGCCATGTGGTTTTGAGCTTGAGGATCTATTTACAGGTGGTGATTTGATTGATTTTCATGGCATTTCCTATTGTTCTATACTAGGCTCACAGTTTGTCTTGATTACAGATCATTCTTGGATCTGATCATCCAGGTTGCTTGGTTTCTTGCCCCTGTAATAAATTTTGATGTAATTTTCACTGGTGTGGTGGGTGAAACCATAGCCTTAGCTATCCGTAGATTTTTGCAACCTGTCATGGGTTTCCAGGGTAGCTAATGGTATAAAGTGTCAAATTTTTGACTTTGAGAGGGTTCTGAGTTTATTCAGTTCTAGTGAAGGGTCTTTTTCCTATAGTTTTCTCCTTCTCTATACATATAGGGTGTTCTATTTCCATTGTTGGTTCAGAGACTATAATGCATGTTGCAATAGATTTGTCTTATGTATGAGGACCCAATTTATTCTTACTATCACCAAGCTATCTCCATTTGAGCTTTGAATTCATTGATCATGCATCAAGGTTGTTTGATTTGTCTACTTGTATTTCCTATGTGTTTGCAAGTGGAGTTATCTTTGTACAGATAAATTGTTCAGGGTTAGTGTTTATGCATGTATGAGCTAAGATATTAAAGATAGGTCATGCTTGTCTTCCAGTGGATGCTGGTTAATGTATTATCTGATTTATAGGTCTCTTCTAAGGGGAGGGTTAAAATCCTTTGAATGGATAATAACATGATTGAATGCATAGGTGGGTGTTAAGTTGAGGTTTGGTCATGGTGTGTGATTGATGTTAGGTATCAACACATTGAGCATATTGTGTTCTTGTTTCACAACTGTCTCTTGTAGTAGGGTATTTGATTCTGTGGCCCATTGGATAAGGCACTGGTCTATCAGAGATTTAGGGCATCTCAGTGGGCTTTTCATTTTTTTAAAAAATCATTTCCTTTCTATTCCACCTTTTCCCTTTCATGTTGTTAGGATACATCTCTGGCTTTCATACTCACTCCATGCAAGTAGGGTTATTGCATGAAATTTTGGCTTCAATGAGGTACAGGATACCTAGGAGTTTGAGAACCATTCCATAGTCAGTGACCTGCAGGCTTGTAGTGTAACATAAGTTGTATGAGTGTGCAGATGAGGTACACCTACCTGAGTGAATGTGGAGCTCAAAGAAGAAGGAGGTGTTGGTTATCCTTTTCCCCTAAGGTCAGCTTGGCATTAGGATTGATAGGGCTAGTGTCACATTCACTCAACACTCCAAATCTGACAGAAAAAAGGGCCAACTGACAAGGATCAAAGAGAGATCCTTCTACACTTTGAGCTCCACATCACTTAGGTGGGTATACCTCATCTACACACACATATTACCTTGTGTCACTCTACAGGCCTACAGGTAACTAACTGTGGAATGATTTCCAAACTCTTCTAGGTATCTTGTACCTCAATGAAGCCAATATCTCATGCAATAGCCCAACTTGCATGGAAGGAATATGAAAACTAGAGACCTACACTAACAACTTGAAAGGGAAAGCATGGAACTGAAAGGTCCCCTGAGATGCCCTAAGTCTTTGATAGACCAGTGCCTTCTCTAATGGGCCATAGAGTCAAACACCTTACTGCAAGAGACAGTTATGAAACAAGAACACAACATGCTCAATGTGTTGATGCCTAACATCAATCACACACCATGACCAAACCTCAACTTAACACCCACTTGTGCATTCAAGCATGCTATTATCCACTCAAAAGATTTTAACCCTCCCCTTAGAAGAGACCCATAAATAGACAATACATTAACTAGCATCCACTGGAAGACAAGAATGACCTATCTTTGATATTTCAGCTCATACATGCATAAACACTAACCCTGAATCAGTTACCTCTGCGAAGATAACTCCACTTGCAAACACTCAGGCAATACAAGTAGAAAAAATAGACACCCTTGATGTGTGATTAATAAATCTAGAATTCAAATGTAGATAGTTTGGTAATAGTAAAAATAAATTGAGTCCTCATACATAAGACAAATCTGCTGCAGCATGAATTGTATTCTCTGAACCAATAATGGAAAATAGGACACCCTATATGTAGAAAGAGGGGAAATCTACAGAGCAGAAACTTTCACTGGAACTAAAAAAATTCAGAACCCTCTCTAAGTCAAAAATTTGACTACATATACCCCTAGCTACCTTGGAATTCTCAGAGAGAATGCAACAAGCTACGGACAACTAGGGCTAGGGTTTCACCCACCCAACCTATTAGAAATGGTCACAAAACTTACTGCAAAAACATCTCGAGCCAAGAAAGTCCTTCACCAGGTACAAAAACCATCATGCCATGAAGAAACAGGCCTCTAGACCACCTTGCAACAACCACCACCACCCAACCAGGTCAAATCCGACCGCAGAGCATTGAAAACCAGTGCTTCATACGCAAAAGTTCTCTGCAAGTTTGAATTTGAAAAGTAACGGTCACCTCATGGCACTAGAAACACATCAGCGGTCCTCGTTTAAACCAAGATCACTTTAAGTTGTAGCCATCGATCTTTATTTCTTTCCCAGGCCTTACATCTTAACTTTCAACTTTAGTGGTGCAACCGCGACAACCTGCAAACCTTTGCCTCACCGCAACCACCACCGCAAACACTGGCCCCACCAATCTAGAAAATTGGTGACCGAAGAACTTTCGCTAGTTCATGAGATGCTCTACACCATCACCAAAAGACTTAGTGACCACATGACCATTGTTCACTAAATCACCAAATGAACTAGCGAATCACCTTTTTACTTCGCGAATGTGCGAACACAATGAAAATTTGTTGGCACCACAAACTTCTTTATCCACTTCACCAAACACATCAGACCCCACCTCCTAACTCTGCAACTGTGATGCCACCTGACACCAATCAGAACACATCAACTAAGCACCACATGGCAGATGGTCCCACCTGCATCGCACAGAGATGATGCTAGATCAAGGGATGACACATGATCGCAAGGGCTGGGGAATATTCCTTGATATCATACACTGACTGTTAGATCTAACATCAATGTAGGCTCGCCTCATAATAAATCCACCTTAGCACTGTGGACAAAAGAAAACTTGCCAGCTCAAAACACCGTAGCACATAGGACCCATTGCACAAAATGCAAACCTCCACAACAAAAGCCAACGGGCCCACCAAACAAGATACATCACCACCATGGACACATGGCAAGTGGTCACATGATCGCATAGCCAAAAACTAGGCTATGCGACCATGTGATAGCCAATCACAAGCTTCCACATCATTGCCTCCGGGACCACTGCCAAAGAAGCCTCATCCCTTCGGAGGATCGGATGGTTGTCGCGAAAGTGCAAGAAATAAAACTTGTGCATCTTCACCATGTGAACTTGCGGCAACCATCGATCCTATCTGAACTTCAACTGTGTAAGAAGAAAGAGGAGATACAAACCACCAAGCATTCAACGACCATGCGAATGTGGAAAACTTAACCATTCACCGAGTCGCTGGATGCTAGCTGCTTAACCGCTAGAATTAGGAGATTGTGTGACTGAAGAAACAAGACCACCCACCAAGTCGCTAAATGTTAAGGACTTAACTGCCAGAAACTAGCGAATAGGAGAAAATCGCCAGTCGCCAAGTCACGGAAAGAAAAGTAATCACTAGAGAGCCGAATAGTGCAAAGAGCCGAGACCACATGGACAAGTGGCAGGCGGTCACATGATTGCATGTCAGAAAATTTTGACATGTGGCCATGTGACAACCAATCAAGAAAAAGTCTTGAAGGCCTGAGCCCACCCGTCTTCGCACTTGCACACTTAAGGAAAACCGACAGACAGGGAACTAGTCCAAGGTCGAAAACACATAGGGTTTTCAACAGAAAAGATTGAAAACACACAAGGCTTTCAACAGACCTAAAGATAAGCACACAAAGAAGGAAGCACAGGGGGGTGAAAACAATGCAAAGGTCAAAAACACACAGACCAAAAAAATCATGGATTTTTGAAAACACTGTGGGTTTTCGACACTTAGGCAAATTTTTTGAAAACATTTCCAGCAGGCCTAGAATTAGAATATCTTTTTGGATTTGGTGACTTAGCACATGCAATTTTGACCAGGGCAAGGTGACAACACGGGGAACACAGGGTAGGAGGAAATGACATAGCATGCAGAGAAAATAGGCCATTTTCAAAGGATTTTGCAATGACAGAAAATGGGCCTAACAGGAGGATTTCTCTCTATCCTCATCAATTGGTTTGTTTTTCTTGTCAAGCTTGAGGCCTAACCTGTGTTTCTAGCCCAACCATTTGATTCAAGTTTGGTCCTGCAAGGAAAAGAACCAACAGGCTATTAAATTATTTTTTGTTCTACTTAGCTACAGATGCGATACCCTAATAGAGTTTTTTTTTATACAATATATTTTTGAGCATTGTTACATGAGTTTGTTTTTACAAATTTTTGGGGGATATCAATGGCTATGCTAAATGTGCTAGACTATGAGTGTGGTGAAGGGGCTTGCATTTTGAAAACGTCGCACATAGAGAAGAACCCTGAGTGAAAATTTTGGAGCTCTACAGTTAGCAAGAAGGTTAGTAGTGGTAATTTATTTTATGTTTATAAAAAATGTACATACTATTCATTGTAGTAAGAAGTAATGTAGATTTGATATTGCAAGGTGACAATGGTTGCGGCTACTTTAGGTAGGCAGATGATGTATAAGCTCCATATGTCCGACCATTTGCACCTGTTGTTGATGAAGCTCATTAGTGTACCTTTTGCTCTTGAGAGGTGGCTATGGCTGAGATTATCTCAATGGCGAAGACTGAAATAAATTTTTTACGATGGCTTCACAACATTTTAAATCAATCTGGATATTATAGCAATTTGGATATTTGATCCAATACTTATATACTAATATGTAATATAATAATATTTGATATTTTATTTTTATTTTGTATTTTGATATATAATATTTCATGTATTACATTATTATATTATTTATATCTTATTCTATTTCATGATATATATATCATGTTATGATATATTGTATTATAATAATATATTATATTATTTAATGTCATTTATTATTTATTCTATTATTATAATATTATTATTCAATCTCATTTAAGTTTTAGATATATATATCAACTATAATATATTAATTTTCTATAATTTAATTTTATTAAAGTGTTTATTATTATAATTATATTTTATTATTTTATTTATTTATTCCTTTAGTCTTATATTTAAACTCTATTATCATTAAAATCCATCTCAACGAAGGGGACATTACATGAATACTATCAATGCTCAGTTGACTGCGCAACTCGGTTGTTTCTAACTCTTTCACCAACTAGAAATTTCTTACTTGGTCCAGCTTAACCGACTAAATTTATTTCAAATTAACATCATATAATACCTTAGTGCATCTTAATTCATGCTGATTTGGTATTCATACAACATATATAAAGAGTTGTTGTAAGATATAACCAAGTGAAATTTAATTCCATACTTGATTTTTCTTATGTGGAGGTGGTGAGATTACCTAATCCATTGGACGAGGTGTCACCGATTGTAGTGGTTGGTCCAACATTGTCATTTGTTTCTTTTCTTCACATTTGGTTCCTTATCCTCATGATTTCTTCAATTGTGTTTTCATTTTCATTAGTACTCGGTTCTAGTACTTGGTCTATGGAGTCTTTACTTAAATACAATCCTTATATAATACAATACTTTTACTTACAAGTAATAGAAGTAAGTATTAATATAAAAAGAATTGTATGGCTCGTTATCCTCATGATTTCTTCAATTGTGTTTTCATTTGCATTAGTACTCGGTTCTAGTACTTGGTCTATGTAGTCTTTACTTAAATATTAATCCTTATATAATATAATATAATAATTTTACTTACAAGTAATAGAAGTAAGTATTAATATAAAAAGAAAAAAATTAATATATAGAAGACAAGGAGAAATTCAGCAGAAATGGGAGAGGAGGAATAAGGGTGGCAGGTTTTCTCAAAAATTTAGACTGATTCATGGGAGTCATAAGGTCTTTTCCAATGTAGGTGGCTCTCGACAAGATGATGAAGGCATTTTTTGGTCTGAACAAGGAAATAAAGAGAAGGTGGTAGAAATTCCATTGCTGAAGGAGGTTGAAGAGGATGCCTCATTGTGGGAAAAGATTGCAGTTATAGGGCGGTTTATTGGAGATAGGATTTCCAAAGATCAAACAAGGAACTAGATTTTAAAGAATTGGAGTAACGAAGCTATCATCAAATTCATTCCAAAGAATTTTTTCATAGTTATCTTCCAGAATGAGGAGGATAGAAATGTGATTTTGAACTGCCAAAACTAGTTTTTTGGGTTTCCCCCCCTGTATCTTCAGCCGTGGGAACCTAATTTCAACCCTTTACCTCTTGGGTTTTACCAGAATTGGATCTGGATTCGGCTGTACAACTTACCTCTTGAATTTTGGGGAGACTCTAGTTTGGACTACATAAGTTGATCACTGGGGACTTTATTAGAGGTGGATGAATCAATAATCAATAATGATTCTTATCTTTATGCAAGAATCAAAATAGCAGTGGTGCAAGAAGTCCCTACCTTCATTAATCTGAAAGCGGGAGATCTAGCTTAGAAACAATCTATAGAAGTAGAAATCCCACCTTTGGAATGTTTGAAATGTGGGCTAAAGAACCACACAACTTTTGAATGCATGGTTTTCATCAGACCAGCCAAAATCTGGAGGAAGAAAGCCAGTTTCCAAAAGCAGTTATTATAACCATTTTGTAGCCCAAGGAGAATTTGCTAAAGGAAACAACTATGAGATCTTCGAGTGTGGCTAAGGAGGAAGGGGAGTTCTCATCTACTTGACAGGATATATCTCAAGAAAAGGTTATCTCTAAGGTCATTACTCCTTATACACATTGTCATTTGGTTTCAAAGGTAGACTATGACATGGATTCTTTAGACGACCTACTACTTGATGAATTGGACAATATTGAACATAGATGTATTAGTCAATTAGCAAACATTCTTTTGGGGAAAGCCAAAGGTGGCAGGGGTAGGTACTTGAATAGATGAATGAGAGAAGGTAGGGCTAAAAAGAAAAGCATTGTCAGTGTTTTTGACTTTATGAAGAAAGCCAAGGAAGGAGGAATCTCCCTTGGTGGTAAATAAAGATCTCATCTTGGAATGTTAGGGGTCTAGTGACCTCTAACAAGAAGCGCTTGTTCAAATGAGTGCTACAAAGACTTGAAAGTGAATTGATTCTAATCCAAGAGAAAAAAATTTGTTATGACAAAGCTCTTAGTTTCTTGATCTCTTGCAAACATTGGGAAGTCTTTTTTCAGGAAGCCAAAGGTACTTTGGGTGGTATTGGCTTCATGTGGAACCCATCTTTTATCAAGATGTCTCTTTTACAAAAACATGATCACTGGTTGTTCGACATGGTGGAAGTTATCAATGAACACATCTCATTCCTTTTATTTAATATTTATGAGCCCGACAATATTGAAGATAAATTTTTGTTATGGAATGAGCTTTCATAAAAAATTTCTTGTGTGGGTAAGAATAAGGTCATTTTGGCAGGGGATTTTAATGCAATTCTTGATCTGAAGGAAAAATCAAGAGGCATAAGTAAGAGAAAAAGGGTCATGGATGATTTCAGAGACTTTTTATAGAATAATAATTTGATCAAGATGTGGTTATAACCAATGGGCGATTTACGTGGTCCAATAGAAGAGAAAACTTCACTAGGATTTTTGAAAGATCATATAGGTTCTTGGTGGACTCATTTTGGTCAGATTCAGCTTTCAAAGTGGAATCCAACATTATTCCCATGACATTATCAGACAACTTCCTTATCCAATTAAGTCTTTTCTCTTCCACTTAGAAGGTCAATGGTAGCTTCATATTTCAAAGCATGTGGTGGAGAGACATGGATTTTCTGCTGAATTTGGAAATTTGGTGGAGGGATAGTAATCACTTTCAGGGCAACCCAAGTTTTGTTATGGTCAAAAGATTAAAATAAGTCAAGATTTGAATTGAGGAATGGAACAAAATTTCCTTCAAAAACATTTTCTTAGAAAAGTTAAAGATAGAGAAAGAATTGGATGACTTAAACAATGTGGTGATTGCCTCAAGTATGTCTAATGCCGAGTTTGAAAAAGAAAAATTCCTTAAATTTGAGTTAGCAGAGCTTATTCATAGAGAAGAAATCTACTAGAGAGACAAGTCTCAAGAGCAATTTATTAATTATGTAGATAAAAATTCCAAAAAATTTCATGCCTTAGTTAAGGCAAAGAGATCTCAAAATAGTACTAACCGCATACAAGATGATCTTGACAACTGGCAAGAGAAGGAGGAAATCATTGAGGAGATAGCAGTATCTCACTTTCAATCCATTTTGGGCTTTTTGAATGACATTATATCCAAGTCTTCCTCAGTCTTCTTAGACGCCATTCCAAAATAAATCTCAAAGGAGGACAATATCTAGTTGATTTGACCTTTCTCTCTTCAAGAAATTAAAAAAGCCACTTTTGCCAACCCTACAAACAAGATGATAGGCCCGGATGGATTCCCTTTAGAATTCTTTCAGAAGTGTTGGTCATTTATGGGAAAAGAAATTCTCAAGATCATGGAGTCATTCCAAGTCAAGGGCCAGTTTCTAAGAGAATTAAACAATACGATCATTTCGCTAATTCCTGAAAAGAAAGAAAGCTCTTCAATGGATGACTACAAACTGATAGTGCTCTACAATTCTTAGTAGAATCATTTTGGCAGAACATCATGGGTTTGTACTTGGTTGGGAAATTATAGACAACATAATTTTTGCAAGTAAAACCATTCATAGCATGCATTTAAGTAAGAAGCTAGCTATGATCATTAAACTTGATGTTAGTAAAGCATATGACAGAGTCCGATGGCCCTTTCTTCTAGAACTCCTATCTCATTTTGGCTTTAGCTTTGTGATGAAGGGTGCTCCCCTTAATACCATAAACACATTACAGATATAGAGAAACAACAACAATATGCAAGAACAGAAAATTGGCTTCTTATTATCTCCACAAATGTGGAATTACAAACTTTCAGAATTACAATATGCAAAGCCACATGGGCATTCCCTTACAATATTCTATAGGACAAAGTCTTGAACTATTACCTAGATCTACTACCCAGAACTATTCTGAACTACCTAAGACAATAATACAGCCTTCCTTATATAGGCAATTTTCCACCGCCTGGGAAGGTTCCAAAATTTTAGCCAATAAGGCCGACCAAACTTAGAATTATTTTATTTTACATTTTATTACATCATAGTCGGCTCAAGATAACCTTTGAAACCCGAACAGAAATTTTGAAGAAAATTATTTTTTGCCATTTCAGGTGGCCCAACTTCCGAAGACCATAAGTCATCACCAGTTGACCCGATCGGCTATTATAACCACATTTCAGAAATGCCACAAAGCGCGCTACAGGCTTGACTAGTGCAAGCGCCCATCACCCAAATTTTCAACCTCATTCGGGGCCTCTAAAGCCTTCAAAACTGAGTTCAAAGTTTCTGTACCCTACTGCCAATACCGAAAATCTTCAATATCTTCCAATATACACTTGATCTGGCAATGAAACTTTACTAGCAGACTTATATGACCAAAATGAACCTCCAAGAAAGAAATCAGATCATTCTGAGCACATACAAAAATTACCAAAAATAGTAACTTTCCATAAATAACAGCTATGCACAAAATAGCCCTTATTGAATACAAAAAATAAAAATATTTTTGGGTGATGCAAGATTGCTCTTACACCCAGGATGCTCCTGCATCACTTTGAATGGATTAAATGCATTGTTTTTTGTATTTCATCTGTGCATTTCTCCATTTTTGTCAATGGGTCAATTACTAGTTTTTTCCAAGCAACTAATGGCATAAGGCAAGGTGATCCCCTGTCTCCCTTTCTATTTGTATTGATGGTAGAAGCTTTGGGTCATCTCATCAAGTAGAATACCAGGCTTCACAAATGATGAAGGGTTTCAACTCAAAGCAATATGGACCCCATATCACACTCACAATTTGCAGATGACACTATCCTCTTTGGAGTGGCATTGGTTATAGAAGCAAGGATAATCTAGATTGTGCTGAAAGAGTATGAAAGGGAATTAGGTCAAGCCATGAATAACACTAAATCAAGGATTTACTTTCTCCATACCAGCAGGAAGCTGAGAGGATCCATCATTAATATCTTGGGATTCGAGGAGGGCAACTTTCCCATTTTGTACCTTGGAGTTTCCTTGTTTGCAGGGCACATGGATAATAAATTTTGGGATGGAGTCATTGATAAAGTCTGAACCAAAGCTTCTTCATGGAAGAATAGATGGCTCTCTCAAGCAGGAAGGATTCTCATGATTAAGTATGTTCTGTCAGCCATCCCTATTTACCACATGTTGGTGTGTAGACTTTCCAAGAGAGCCACCTCTACTATTGATGGTTTATTCAAAAAAAAATTTGTGGGAAGGTTCTAAAGAGATAAAAGGATCCATCTCATTAATTGGGACATGACATGTTTGGCCAAAGATGAAGGAGGAGTAGGCCTCAAAAGCATGGACCTTCAAAACATAGCTCTAGGTGCCAAATTGGCTTGGAAGATGTATAAGTCCTCGAATAAGCTATGGTGTCAAGTAATGAATGCTAAGTACCTCGATTCTCGAGATCCATAGAGAATTTTGACCATGAAAAAATGTAAAAATAGGATCCCCTTTTTGGAGGCACATATGGGACAACAAAAAATTCATCACATATCGTCTCACATGGTAGATTAGCAATGGTCATAGAACATTGTTTTGGAGAGATTCTTGGCTAGGGAGTAGGCCATTGGATAGTTATTTTTCAGATAGAGACTGGGTGAGCAACATGGAATCAATAGTAGGTAGCAGGGTGGTGAACTACATTGTTTTCCAATCCCCCTCTTCCTCTAAGGCCAGCTGGAGAAGCATTGGTGACCTGGTGTCAGTTAATAGCTCATGATTGCAAGAGCTGCTACTAAACAAAACTGTCATCTGATCAAATGAAGTAGACTCTTTAATTTGGAGTGCATCTAAATTAGGCTCATATAAGGAAAATCTAGGATATGATTTACTTAGGCATAGGTAGAAAAATGAATACTATCCAACTAAATTGTGCTTGGGAAACTGGCCACTTCCAAAGGCTGGAGCCTTCCTTTGGGTGGCATTACATAATAGAATTTTGACATTCAATAGCCTAAAATCAATTGGAATATCAGGCCTGAATTGGTACATCATGTGATACCAAGAGGAATAGACGATAGACCACCTTCTTTTGTGGTGCCCTATTACTCAAGAATGTTGGGACTGGCTTGTGGGCCAGCTTCAATGATAGGGTGTAAGTAATGGCACATTGAAAGATTTTTTATCTTCATGGCCCTGAGATAGAACAATATCCAAATGGGGAATCTTTTGGTTAGTAAGTCCCTCAATGTTGGTATGGCACATTTGGAAAGAGAAAAACTGGAGGATCTTCAAAGAAATATTTTTAGAAACTGATCAACTTAAGTCAAAAATCCAAATTGCTATAGAAGAAGTTGTCAATAACAGAATATTGGGGCTAAATTATAAATTCATGTCAAAATGAGATTTGGATATGGAAAAGTTTTGGAGTACTAATCAAAGGCCTGATCACAAGCTAAAAGAAAAGAAGGTAGACATAAAGGCTACAACTTGGTAGGCTCCTCCAAGAGATTGGGTAAAGCTAAATTTTGATGGAGCTAGTAGAGGCAATCCAGGAGATAGTGGTATTGGCTCAATCATTAGAAATTATAAGGGAGAAATTTTGAAAGGAATTGTGAGGAAAATGGGTATCTCCACAAATAATGTGGTGAAAATCTCAGCCATGGAAGCATGATTAGCTTGGTGCACCTCCAATGACATAGACAAAATTATCATTGAAGGTGATTCCTAGATTATCATAAATGAGGTTACGAAATTAGAATTCTCCAATTGGCATTTGACTAGTTGGCTTCCCAGATTGAAAGAACATTTATAGAAATTTGATGATTTTAAAGTACAACATGTGTATAAAGAAGATAATAAAGTGGTGGACATGATGGCTAACCTAGGAATAGATGGAGGATTAGATTGGGAATTTGGAAGGGACAACCTGATCCCAGAGGATCTCCAAAAGTTAGTAGATTTGGATATCGATTTCATTGACAGGATGGGAATAGGATAGAATCAGATTCACTAGCGTGGATAGGAAGGATGGGATATTTATACTGATGTGCACGACCATTGTAGAGTCCTTCCTAACTCTGTAATAATGGCTTGGTGGAGTCTCATGAACTGATACATTCACATATTTTGTATAGAGGCCACTTTTGACAGAACTCACATTCTATTTATTCCCTCCTTGGGGTAGTATTGCCCAGTTCATTGGAAGGGTTCAATCTTCTTGTAGTTTTCAATGGAAAATTTGATGGGCATTGGATGTAGATGTAACCCAGAAGTGGAGCTAAGGGAAACATCAAAAGATAAAATAAGAGAATTTTCAACCAAGAAAATGACAGGGAAAAGGAGACTATGCTTGGTTTATTGGGGGCCCAATAGTGGACAGGAACACATATCCATCACAGGAAGAATATCTTTGATATTTTCCAACCTATTCTTCAATTAATAGGACATGTGCTACTCGTAAATGGTATGATCAGAAGGATGATTACATAGGAACATTTTTTTTGATGACTTCCACCATGGACTTGATGGACACCAATCTCTCGGGAGGTTTGTTAAAGGCCTTGATTTACCCGAAAGACAAAGGTAAGAAAAATTTGATGGAAAAGGAATGGTTTTTGTATAATTCTTGTGTAGCAAAAGAATATGACATGGGTAATTTTGTGCCATTTTGTCAAGAAAATGACAAGCTATTCATTAAAGATATAGTAGCAAGGCTAATATCGATTGGCAAGGGCATTGGCTACCTTTTTCATTGAGACAAGGAACATAGAGTATTTAGATTTTGTTTTTTGTAATCGAAGAGACATCTCCTAAGTCAAATGTAATCTTGTTTTTTGGTAATATAAAGGGTATTGCCCCCTAGGAAAAGCTTTCTTTAAAAAAAAAGTATTAATATTAAAAGAATTGTATTGTCATTCTTTAATTAGGGAAATCTAATGGTAATTAAATTGGTATGTATAGATTGAAGAGTAGATAGGAAAATTTGCATAGTTGGATGCTCTTTTAGGATATAACACACATATATGTCATTATATTTCTCTTGGAAATATTTGTATTCTTATGGATGTTCTTGTAAAATCTTATGATCCTTTGTATCTTCCTAAATGTTTTTGATAGCTTTTTATACCCTTATGAGCATGATGAAAAATATTATGATTAGTTTTTCTTATGTAATTGTAGTTGAATTGACATTCTGGCAAGAACTTATCTATGAAGTAAATATTGCATAGAATGGTGCATTTTTAAGCTCTTATGATTTCTCAAGTGGTCTTTAATACACTTGTGAACACTTATGAGATTCTTATATACACTATATGCTAATTTTAAATATTGCATGGCTATTCTTGAGGAATTTTATTCAATCTTATTATCAAGGTGGTTTCATGGTTGAATCTTCTTATATATGGACCTATTATGAAGACTAAATTGTGACTATGTGTTTCATTCTTTTAGAATGGATTCTGGATTGATGAATATCAAAGATATATGCTTAAATGCTTTATAATCCCTTGGTTGAAACCTAGGGTATGGGTATCTAGATGCAACTAGGGAGACTTGATTTCAATGGGGGTTGAGACCCTAAGTGGCTACTAGGATAGCTCATTGATGAGTTTATTTGTCAACTGATAACTTAATAAATGAATTAGAGTGAGCACATTAAATAGGATAAGTATGATGCATCCCACATGTCTTGAGTGTATGTATAGACTAAGGATGGGAATGGGATGGTTATGATGCCTAGCCCATGCCTTTAGTGCTTGTTCAAACTTGGGATAGAAGTGGGATGATTTTTGTCTATCCATGGGACATTTAGAGCTAGCATAATTGAACTGAATTATATTCATGAAATGATTTTTTGGTTCCACATGAGCTTTCAAGTGGGGGTTGAGACCTAGAGAGAGGCTACTAGGATAAATCTTGTTGAGGCTATGTGATGACACTATTTCACTCTCATATTCTATTATATCATCCCATTGGGTTTTGATAAGAAGTGTTTGGTGGTTTCTTGTCATGCTTCATACTTGTCCTCATATGTACTATATTACTTGTGGATATCAAGTATGTTTCTTTAGATGTGGGTATTGTACCAGGGAGAATAGCCCTTTCTCCTTGTTATTGTGTGCACTCATGAAATTTGCAGATGTACTTGAGTTATTGGTGATGGATGAACTTAAGATTAGAATATCTTCATTTAAGCTTACTATTCAAAACAAAACCTTTTTGAGATGTGCTGGTATATTGGATCTTAATCATGATTATATCTTTGTTTCACCAAGTGGGTGGTAGCCAATGGAGAAATTGTCTAGGGACTTTACCCTATAAAAGATTGTGTACATTCTTATGTATTTTATTAAACATATATAAAATAAACATGTATGATGCATTTGGTACCTTTACTAATCTAAAACCAATACAATATGGTTCAATATTAAATAGTAGAACTACAAAATATCTAAGTGTTAATGCAGCCAAGGCCATCAATGATGAGCCCCAATGACATAGTTTTTGCCCCAAGTAGGGTTATTTTTTAAATATTTAAATGATATTATTCCATTGTTTGATGATATTCATTATTCATCTACAATAGATATTGATGAAGGATATATTTATTTGTCCAACTTTAAATGAATCTTATGTTATGCATCTAGCTGTGTACATATTTCAGAAATTATAGGTATCATATCATATTGAAGAAAATTGGAAGAAAAACTTGGGTAAATTTAGTGATATTAATAATTTACTTAAGCACATTAATAAGCTCCTCTTTTAATATATTATTGCATGTTCTATCTTATTTCTTAATGAAAGGTTATCATAGGAACATTTGTCTTGGTGCTTAAAATGAACTTGGTAGGAGAAGATTAGTGTTATCTTTGCTATGATTGTTCATCTCATTTATATATTCTAGCATATGTGTTTGATGTGTTGCATAGTAGTGATGTTAGGGAACCCATGGAGCACATTGTTGTCAATGAATATTTATTTTCTACTTGTTTTTTGTAATAGTTAATTGTATGATGAGTTAGATGATATGTTGCATAATGAAACTAAATTATTGCTATGTTACTTAAATGGTTATTGCTTGTCCTTGAGGGTTCTCTACTAGGCATTTCATGCAAATTATCAAGTTGGTTGTTGCACCAAATATACCATACACTCCATTTTTACTTGAAAGTGATCATGGAAATCCAATAATTTATTGATTGTATGCTAATAAAAATGCTCATTTCCATTCTAGGCCTAAGGGAAAATGCCAACCTTTGTCATCTTTATATCTAAAACACTAAGTTGCCCCAATAATCTAAGGGGGTTCAGGTAGATCGTATGCAAGTCATTTGGAAACTTCAATTTTCTCCTTATAGTCATTATGAGCATAAGTGAGGTATACTCCAAATTTAACTTTATTTCTTTTGAAAGCCATATGCATTTATTACAAGGGTAATTACCTAAGATAACAATCTATTTGGCCCACTTTTGACTAACAATAATGGAAATACCATCCTTCCCTTTAGAATTGTTGGTGTGAAAGGAAATAAAAGTTCTCCAAGAAAATCTTAGAGTTGTTTCAAGTTGGAAACCTACTAATATAAGCTCTCAAATCAAGAGGAAATACACCTCTTTCTTAATATTACAAAGACTTCTTAAAGAAAATTTCTATCTCAGAACTCAAGACCTTTGATGTCCCAACTTAAATATTTAAAGATCATTTAAAAGATGGGATAACAGATTTTTGATTTTAATAAAGTTCCTCAAAACATTTTGGGATGCTCAGACATTTTCCTTTCTTCTTTAGTGTTTGATAATTGTCACTTATTCTTATTTTCTTTTTCTTTGTTTTTCTTCTTTATTATTTATGCCTTCTTATTGATTTGATCAACTTTCTCATAAAAAAAGATTAAAGCAATTATTATTTTATTTACAACATTCAATTCATGTTCACCATCTAGTACTAAGCCTTCATCATCTACTAAATTTTATTTATTTATTTTAAAACATTCAACTCAATAGTTTTAGAAAAATAAATTCAATGAAAATGGCTCTTATAGTAACAAGATTTACAATCAGGCATATGTATATAAAGAATAAATGCTCTATTTTCCTTGTCCACCTCTCCTATGAGATGCTAGAACGTAGGAAGAATCAAATAGAGAGTTAAACAAAAAAGCACAGTAAGTTCTTTTTTCCATAATGGAAACATGATATGACACAACCCATACTTAGTTTTGTGAGTATATCAGACAGTCACAACACATTGGACAATGACTGAATTACCAATCTACCCAGCCTAGAAAGATGGAAATATTGGATCTTGAAATATGGATATAGAGAAAATGGTCTACTTCTCTATATTGCCTATTGTAAACTTGTCAGTTCACCTTTTGACCAATGGTAAGCTTCCCTTCCCTTTCCATTTTGTAGTTATTATTATCATGCAGTTTATATATGCTATCAATTCCACCTAGTGTATTAGTAATAGAATGTGGCATTCTCGTCAATGATTGGTTGAATAACGAATCATGGTAGTCTACGATAGAGTGTTCTCTACAAAGAATTATTGGATTGGTATTTTCTTTCTATAGCATGCAAATAAATTTGGCATCCCTGACTCCATGTAGGTATCTTGTATTCATGGTACTTAGATGCCCATTTGTGCAGTAGTTAATAGTTAAAGCCATGAATTCCTAGACATGCTCACTTTTGTCAACTATTGTAACTAGGAACATCACTGGCCCAGAACACGATTCTGGGTATGCTATGACAACTCAAAAATCTGTGTGTACTTTTTTTTCTAAGGTCATTGTCCTATTGCTCCTATAAAGGCATGTAGTAGTTAACATTGTACCAAAATGGAACCCACAAACATTACATTGGTGAGGTTTCTTTATGATCTTTACTTTTATTCTTGAAGATGTTGCATTCTTGTTGTCCTCCAACTATTGTAGTTGTAGTAGACAGTATTTGCATGAACTTCATTCCATAAAATATTTTAAAGAAAATCAAATCATAATTTTTTGTAAGAGGTAATCTTCAGTCAAACCGCTACAATTTCATGGTCCCTTTCTTGTTCATGAATTTATTTACTGTTGTAACAGAATATTTTAGAGTTATATTTGTTTTGATTATCATTCTCCCTTAATGATTGTCTCTACTATCATGGGGGACCTTTTCCTTAAGCACCTTGGGAAAACATTCATGCTCCTTATGTGTCTGTATGATCTAAAGCTGATTCATATATGTATGTTGATGTGCATGCTAGTTCCTTATTCCCCTGGTCCATTTCTCCCTTGTAAAAATATGGCTATAGTCTGAATAGTTATGAATTGTTGAGTGACTCTCTAAAATGATGATTCCATAATTTGCGCTAGCATATGAATATTTTGAATGCTCCTTCTGTCGAATCTCCTTCTCTCCTCCCTTTGTCTTTTATTTTTTCTTCCCCCAATATAACATCTAATATAATCACCTAAAATCATTAAACCTTCATGATGATGTAATTTATTAAACTATTATATACATGAACAAGAAATCCAAAATCAGATAATGTGAAACTAAAAATGTTCATAAAAGTGATGCACTTTAGAGTTGTATCAACACCCTATAAATTATTTTTTTAATAATTA
The DNA here is from genome assembly GCA_027943335.1 of Chamaecyparis obtusa. Lineage (NCBI taxonomy): Eukaryota > Viridiplantae > Streptophyta > Pinopsida > Cupressales > Cupressaceae > Chamaecyparis > Chamaecyparis obtusa. The sequence continues at coordinate 160,093 of BSBK01008672.1, read as the reverse complement.
TCTGTTAAAATAAAAATAATGAGTCTATACTAGGTAAGAAAGGATGAGCCTTTTTTAATAATATGATGTTTATCTCATGTTGAGATTTGCATTTATGTTGCATACCATCTTTGGGAGACATTATTAAAAAAACAATTAATTGTCATAGAAGACAGTGCAACCCTAATATCGAGGGATTATTACATAGAGAATTATCTTGATCTAGTAAATAAGCCCTATCTTCATTATTAGATTACACAACCATCTAAAACCTATGTTTCACCAATTCCTCTATTTGGGGATGGAAGTGGATATGATTCTTTTTAATGTTTCATATGCTAAGGGATTTGCATTGTCTAGATTTGAACATCCTATTGAAATTATCTTGATTTCTAAATTGTAGGAACAAAGTGGAAATATTCTGTGTGTGTTCATTCTATGACTTTAAATCTAGATCCTATTCAGAAAGACAAACAACCCACATTCACAATTTCTGCCATTTCTAGTGAGTAATATGAGTTCTCATTATATATGCTACAAACATTTAATAATAATTACTATAATGGAGTTATAATGGTTCTCCAAATATTTTGTTTAATATTTCATTTTTTAATTTAAACTTATCTATATTGCAAGAATGATTTTTTTCATGTTATACAGTTCATGTTTTCTCATGCCAAAAAGACAGAAATATTCATAGACAAAATTACCTTTTGAAGTTTATAGGTTTAACAAACATAATATGTTCTAAACTACCTTTGGAGGATCCAAAATACATATAAATTTCAATTACCTGTACATTACCTTTTATTACATTTAGATTGCATATAAAGATTCTTAAAAAGTATATGGATCAATAGATATTGTAATGGGTTGCAAAACTAGAGAAGTTCACGTTCAACATATTGAAAGTAAGTGCTAGTTTTTGAGGTATTATTTTTTACATGATTCATACATTGTGTGCCACTTGATCATTATCTTTGATGTTTTAGTTTTTTCTATGGATGAAACTAGGAAAGTCTTGTCCTAGAAAATAAATCATTTTCTTGTGCCACAGGAAAAATTGTCCATCTTCTTAAATTCTTGAAAGATCTCACAGATTTGAGATTTAATGAACCACCTCAAGTGAAACTTCATAGTCAAAGATCATTACCATAGGATTTTCTGTTATCACTTGGAAGGTCATATTGCTTAACAAACAAATTACAATAGCATCCATAATTTCAAGTAGTAAAAAGCATAATGGCAATAGAAATCTGTTTGAGTTTAATTGGCAAAAATGTTAAGATCTCTACTCCCAAGTACATTGTTTTCTGTGTTTAATCACAAATGTATTGAAGATAATAATGGATTCATTGAATGATATTGCACTTAAAATTTTGTTAAATACATCCAACCTACAAGCTTGCTTTTTCTGGTTCACTGGGTTTTGTTACTTTACAATATGATATTACAAGTACTTTTTAGACTCCTATGCTCTTATAGATGGCTGAAGTCACTATAACATGTGTTCACATATGTAGGCCTAGAAAACCCCATTGTTGTTTTGTTGTTTTTTCATAGTTGTCATTATGTTTAATTATATGCAAGTACTAAGTTATGTTTCCTTTTAGGTAATCCATCTTACCAAATAGTTACACCTTCAACGTCTCTCTCTTAGGAAGAAGAGAGTGAGTATTTCTCTTGTATGCATGCTTGTAGCCATTGTGGTAGCAGTAGTGGCTTTTGCAGATGAAGAAAAAAACAAATGCGTAAGCGCTTAAGGGATGAAATTCCTTTTTATAAGCGTATCATCCTTTCCAACAACATGGATTGTCATGACCAAATATGCATGACTAGATGAGCCTTCTTTCAACTAGAAAATCTTCTAAGGAAAAAAGGAAGCATGACAAATACAAAAAATATCACATTAGAGGAACAACTAGTGATGTTCCTACATGTTGGATCTTTTCCTTGTAGGACCAAACTTGAATCAATAGATGGGCTTGAATCTCAGGTTAGGCACTCAAGTTTGACAAGAAGACAGTCCAATTAATGAGGATTGAAAAGAACCCTCCTTCTTCTTTGAGCTCCACATCACTCAGGTAGGTATTGCCTTATCTGCACACTCAAGACACCTCATGATAGACAATAGGCCTGTAGATAGATTACTATGGAATAGTCTTCAAACCCCTTTAGGTATCATGTACCCCAATAAAGCCAATCCTTATGGAATAGCCCTACTTGCATAGAATGAATCTGAAGACTAGAAAGAAACTCCTAATACTACCAACATAAAAGGGAAAGGTATTTCATTGAATGATTGATGTTGGGTTGAAAGGACCCCTGAGATACCCTAAGTCCCTCATAGACTAGTGCCTTATTGAATGGGTAGTAGAGTCAAATACCTCACTGCAACAAAGCTATGAAACAAGAAGACAACATATTTATCCCAAATCAGATCATACATTGCCAAACCACCTATGTACCCAAATGTGTTATTACCTATTCAAAGGAAGACCTAGGAACAAGCAATACATTAACTAGCATCCACTGGAAGACAAGCATGACATATCTTTGATACCCTAGCTCATACATATCTGAACACCAGTCCTAGACTTAGTTACTTCTACAAAAACAACTATACTACAGAGACTCACTAGAAATGCAAGTAGACAGACTACACACCCTTGATGGTATAATCAATAAGTCTAAAACCCAAATGGAGACAATCTGATACAAGAACAAATATGCTACAATCTCATACATAAGACATATGTTACAATTTCATTATATTCCCATAGCCAGAGAGGATAGAGGCAACACCCTATATGCAGAGAAGAAGAAATATCTACAGGAAAAGGACCCTTCACTTGGAACAAATTCTCCTCAAAATTTTGCAGAAGAAGGAACCCTTACCAAATCGAATAACCTGCAATTTATACCACTGGTTACCTTGGAATCCCAAATAATAAGATGCAACAAGCAACAAGTAACCAAGGTAAAATTAAGTCTACAACAGCCACTAAGTACAACAAGAAATGAGAATTTGCAGAAAAGCCTGGAAACCTGGGAAGAAATCAAGTAAAATCTGATGTACATTTGCATTGGTTTCATCACCATAGACTAATGTGATCACAAGTTACAGTCTTCTTGTTGTAGGAGAGACAAAATTTGATGTCACGACCAACTTGGAAAACTTCACATGCACATAGAGGTCATTGACATACCAAACCATAGCTGCCTACAGAGATAAACAAACTGTTGCATTTAAACTAGCGCGGCACCCCAAGCAAGAAAATCTGATCTGCATAGCCACATAGACCTTCACCATCAACCTCACAACTACCATTGAGCTACCACACTCATCACAACTGACCAAATACCTAAAAACCCTACAAAATAAGGGTTGTGACATGATCGCATAGCCAAGAAAAGGGTTATACAAACATGCGACACACCACCAACATTCACTGTCAGGTACAAAACATCATGCCACAGATTAGTAGGACCCTCAGGCCAAATTGCATCACCTACCACCATCAAACCAGCAAGAAATCCATCAGAAAAGCATTAAAACTAGTACTTTCTATCTCTACAGATCCTTAGGAAATTCAAATTCAAATTGCAAAAGTCACCATGTATTTCACGAGCTTTATGTTTTTAACCCATCTAGACACCTCGGGTTAACTCCGCAATGGTGATGTACAATAGTTGTCACATGATCGCATAGCCTGGAAATGGGCTATGTGAACATGCGACACACCTCCACATCACCCCTTTAACAAAACCACCACCGTTGCTAGTAACACAAGGGGTTTGTCGCATGATCACATAGCCAAAAACTGGCTCATGTGAACATGTGACAAACCATCAGCACTGCAACCGTTAACCTTCCCGGTCACCACTGCATCACTGCTCCTCACCAATGAAAGATGCGCACCACCGGAAACAAAAGACAATGGGCCCACCTTTCACCACATGTCACAACACCATTCGCTAAATACCACCTAGTCATACTGATATAGGACCCACTCACAAATAAGCCTTTGAAATCAAATGGTAGGCGCATGATCACATGGGCTGGAAAGATTTCATGAGATCACACAAAAACCACAGGATCAAGAATCTTTCCAAACAAACCAAGACCACCTGCCATCCTGCCACCTCAGACCAACCATAAGATGCCAAATCACCACCTACCACCAGGTTCAGGAATAGCTGTCAACCAGTCGCATGATCACATGTCAGAAAAATCTAACATGCAATCATGTGACAGCCAACCACAGGATGCCACATAACTACCAGTGGGACCACTGCCCTCCCTACCAATAGGCCCCATGCACAAGGAAGGAATCGGTCGCATGGTTGCATGTCAGAGATTTTTGACATGCGATCATGTGACAACCAATCAATTTAAAACCCTTGAAGACCCGGGCCCACCATTCGATCGCACTTGTGCACTTAAGATCAACGAACAAGGAGTGTCAAAAACACACAGGGTTTTCACAATGGTGAAGGGTCAAAAACACATAGGATTTTCACATTAACACAAAGGTAACTAAGGAATGTAAAAACATCGAGGGTTTTTGACACTAGAAGACAAGTGTGCAAAAGCGGGAAGGCACAAGGTCGAAAACAACTAGGGTATTCATGTAGACCGATAGAAAACATCATGGGTTTTTGACATTGAAGCATATTAAGAACTATCTCTCGCAGACCTTAAAAATTGAATAACTCCCTATATTTTGCAATTTAAGAGGTGCGAACTAAACTGGAGCAAGGTAACACATTATAGAACATGGGGCCAAGAGTGCACACCATAGAACCTCGTAGATTTTCATCACAAGATAAAACTATGATTGCAGGCTGGGTAGAGACAACTTTACAAAATTTACAGGAAAAAGGCCATTTTCATTGGAATTTTGCATTGACTGGAAAATGGCCTAACACTACATACCATTGGACACAATCTGCGTAATTGTAAGAGTGCCCATAACTTTGGGCACTCAAAAGAGATAGTTAGTCGATACTTCCACAAGGTGTTGATGGCTACCTTAGTAATCCATGTAGATTATCTTCTACTCACTGGTCCTAACACTCCTCCAAAAATTAGTGGGAAGAACCATTTCAACCCATACTTCAAGGTAAATCTCCTTTCCATACACATTTGTTTGATTGAGTCTTAATCTCATTTCCACATTTTTATCGGATTATCCATTTTTTGACTATAGGATTATGTGGGAGCAATTGATGGATCCCATATTCCAATCACTGTCGATGTTGACCTCCAGGGCAAATTTCATGATAGAAAAAGGTAACTTGTCACAAAATGTTATGGGTGTATGTTCATTTGATTAACAATTTTAATATGTCCTTGCTAGTTAGGAAGGATCTACTATAGATAGCTATGTTCTAGCTTTGACTCTCTCCATATCAGATCCACTTGTGGTTCCCCCAGGTATGTAGACTATGATTGTCATATTCCTACATACGATAAATTTTACACTATTATAGTAATATTCTTTATTATCTACAGGAAAGTATTATTTGGTCAATGTTGGATATCCAAATGCACCAAAATTTCTCTCTTTATAAGTGTACATATTACCACCTAAAGGAATTTGTAAGAGAAAACCCCATAAACACAACACAAGAGTTGTTTAACCATAGACACTCGTCACTTAGGAATATAATAGAGCGTACATTTGGCATTTTGAAGCAAAATTTTCCTATATTGAGGCATGAGACATTTGATAAAATTGGGACACAAACCAAGATTATTTTAGCATCTTGCATTATACACAACTTCATTACAAGAGAGGATGGCCTTCCACCAGAGGAAGACGGTCATCATGGGATAGATGTACCATTGCTTGAGACTTATGGTTTGACTCAGCATGATAGAGATGACTGGGGGATGTTTCGAGATGAAATAGCAAGAAGGATGTGGGAAGACTATAGATCTTGATAATTTTGTGAAGTTTTTTTTATGTATTTAAGAAATTTGCCATGATATTTTAAGGTTAATGGAGGCTGGCACTCAATTATTTTCATTATTGCATCACATTCCATGAACATTAATATGATATTATAAGATGCCATTTAATTTGATATTCCACTAGAGTGATATTGCAAAAGGGAGTGAGGCTAGCTTTTCTAAGTTTTAGATGTCTACTGTAAGTTCATTAAGAAGTTTTAGTCCTTTATATTTGCTAGTTTCAAGTTTGACTAGCATCATAGGCTGGTGTTCTTTGAGACTATAAGTTGTTCCAATTCATTTCTTGTAAGATTTTCCTACATCTCATGCAATCATGGCACTGCATTTTCTTGGAAGTCTTTACTCTAAAGCAAAGAATATTGTATTCAGGTAATGAAATTCTGATCAGTAGTTTTGGATTAGATGAAGAATTTTGTGTTGCTTTAGTTTCTTTTCGATTTGTGAGTGAAATTTGAGGAATTGGGTCTACACAGTTTGGACTATTTTGTTTTTTTTGGTTGAGAAAAATGATTTCAAAAATGTAGGGGAGAAATTTAGTCTTGATTTTTCTTTCCTATTTTTTCTGGGTTGAAGAAAACCCTGTGGTCAAATTTTATTAGGAGCATTTTTGGAAAATTACAGTTTTGGTGGCTGGAGACTGGATTTTGTTTTTTTATTTGTGTAAAATTATGGTGTAGACAGCTTGTTTCATCTAGGAATTTGAGTTTTCTGCTCTGTCTAGTGGATTTAAGGGCTTGTAGATAAGGGTTTGGTTTAGTGGCTAATCTGGTAGGCTCAAAAAAAAATTGTTCTTTCAATTTTCCAGAAATTCTTTTAAGATCCATTTTATATTTACTTCCTACAATTAATAATATCAATATAAGGACAAGGGCTGGGAATCAGTCGCTGTCTATAAAGAGGTGAGTATCCTGTGCCCTTAGATTTCAATATATATTTTTATAATGTGTGGATTTTTGGATTATATGTGTGAAGTAATTTTTATTTTCAATAGTAAGGACTCGTTTGTAAAGAAATCTGCAAGCTATCATTATGGACTTGGGAATTTCTTGTATTTGATAATATTAAGGACTCTTTTATAGAATAAAATGCCTTTAGAAAAGGTTTAATCTATTTTTAACTTGACGTTGAAGCTTCCATTCTTTTGTTGTTTGAGCTGCCCCACTCATCATGAGGGAATCTACTTTTGGTGAGGCTAACTCGCTTGAAATTGAGTAATCTTCATTTGCCAAAATAGTTTCCAATTTGATGAGAAGGATCCCTCACTTGAAATGGCTAATAAAAAACAATGAATAGTTTCACAATTGAGGAGCAGGGTATCTCACTGGAAATGTTAGATTAAAAGTAATAAATGTCCAAGGGAATTGTAAAGTGTGTCCCCATGGAAATCTTTGATCCAAACTTATGCTTGTGTTTAAACGGAAAGATTTTGATTTTTTTTTATTCATTTATGCTCCAACTTCAAATGCATTTTGCAATATTTTTCTCTTTTCTTTGTTATTACTATGCATGCTTGAATGTATGCTGATATAATTTCTCCTATAGTACTCTTATCTATGTCTTTTATATTAATTGTTGACTTATTTTTGTCTCCAAATGTTCATGTGATTCTGTGATGTCATTCACAGACCTTCTGACAAGTATAGAGAACGATGCTTCTCAAATGAGCCATGCATTGGACAATGATGTTGTTCAAACCAGCCCTGGTAATCCTTCTACTAGGATTGTATGGAAAGAAAGCTCCTAGACTTTCTCCATGAGCAACTTTAGATGGGACTAAAAGCTGAAGGCATTTTCAAAAAGGAAGCTTGGATTGCTATTGAAAAGAGGTTCAAGGAAGAAATGAAGATTAATTTGACAAAGGAAAACTATAAGAACAAATTGAAAACATGGAAATAGGATTATAGAATGATGAAGGAGTGAAAAAATATAAGTGATTTTGAATGGAATGAGACCCCTCAATGTATGGATGCTGATGAGAAGGTTTGGGAGGACATCTTGAAGGTGAAATGTTGTTTACAATTTTTTGTTATAAGTTAATCTATCTTAACAAGTTACCAATCAAATACAAATAATTAATTGATTCATTATGCCAACATGCAGTGAAAAGATTTCAAAAATGAAAAGGTGTTTAAGAGGCGGTCCTTTTTCTACATCAATGAGTTATCCATCATTGTGGGCAATGACATAGTTGAAGGGAACGCAACTGCAATAGCTCTAGAGATTGAAGAAGGGATTTTTCTAAATGATAGCTTTGGTCCTGATTATGAGGAGGATATCAGTGCACCTTTTGAAAGTGCTTCTGATTTGAATGATGATGATATACCTACACATCTACCCACTCAATCTACTACATTTGGCAGTGGGATTTGCTCATCAATGGTAGCAAAGAGGCCAAAGAGGAAGCGTTCTAGCATGGCAGGTTCCTTAGATGCCATATGAGAAACCATAGGTAAGATAGGTGACAACATGAGGGAGACTCAAACTATGAAAATGGATGCATCTGAAGTGAATGTTGTCTATGAACATGTATATGTTGAACTACTAGCAATCCTTGGGCTTAGTGAAGAAACCTTGGTTAATGCATATGATAGTTTTCTGGTTGGACCTGGAAGAGAAAAGGGGTTCTTGATAATGAGTGAATTGGAGAGGGTCACATACATTCGAAGAAAGTTTGGTAGTCTATAGTTTTCTTCCATATTTCTATTTAGAACTAAATGTGATCTTCTTACATATTTCTTTCTTTATCATCTAACACAGTGCTCAGATGGATGTTGGAAAACATTGTCAATTGAAAACATTATATCATGGACATGTTTAGTCTTATTATTGTTATAATGCAGTCAATTAATTTTGTTATTGTTATACTATTGTCATACTATATATATTGCTGTTAATACTATTGTCATTGTCCTGATTTTGATGCTGGAAAATGCTATCATGTTTAGTCTTATTGGTGTTATACTGATATTATAATGCAGTCAATTAATTTTGATGCTGGAAAATGTTGTCATGTTTAGTCTTATTGCTATTATAATGATGTTATAATGATTTATTAATATTCAAGAAAGAATGGATAGGGTGACCTTAGATTGATGATGTCAACTAGCAAATAGAAAACTTAGAAATCATTACATATAATCCTAACCAGTTTGCAAATGATTATTCATGTAGTGAGAAGTAGAACCATTGTAGAGGCATAAGTAGAACTATTAGCAAAATGATAAATGAGTAAAAAATCACATGGCCTCATATCTGTGCAGAATGAGTATGTGATTGCAAATCATGTAAAAAAAATCACATGGTCTCATATTTGTGCAGATTCTGCAAAATGAGTGCATGACTGCAAGCTGCAACAAATAGATAGACAAGGCTCCCAAAAGAAAATGAAAGCAACATAAGTATGTCTTCATACCTACATATGCCTAAATCATCACAATGGTATTATTTTTTTCAAACTTGCAACATGAAATATTTGTAGAGGAAAATGAAAATCAAAGAAGAACTTCAAGTTTCAATTGTTATAATGCATGGGATAAAGAAATACAAATAACTCACATCGACATCAAAAAATTTGCACTCTGCATAGTAATATTCCCCCATATTAACACTGTAGTTCTCAAATTCTTGCTTCACCTAAAGATAATAGTTTAATCAAAACATAAAACTAAAATAAAACAAGGAACCAAATGCTAAGAAATAGGAATTATTTACTCACACTCCACTCAGTATCACATAGAGAGAAAATGACCTGCCCACAAAAGAGATCAAATGGTCAATAGACTCAACACAGTGCATATAAAAATAAAAACATAAAGTCATATAGAAATAATGGTAAACTCACAAAACTGGCTATCTAGAAGCCACTGTGAGAGCATGGTTGGATCTAACAAGCAAGCTTTAACAATGTACCTTATGGTTCCACTAAATTAAAGGGTAAGAGTTTGGAGTTGGGGGACAATTCCATAGAAGTCTTTTAGAAATGAGAGATGTCACTTGAAATGGGCACTCATTTTCAAAAAATGAGTGCCTGTTTTACGTTTGGGCACCTGATCCTAAATTCAAAAAATGGGTGCCTATTTCTAAATTTTTATTTTTATTTTTTAAATTTAAAAATGCATTTTAACACTTTAATTTTTTTTTTAAAAAAATAGGCGCCCATTTCTTAAGACATGAGCGGGAAGCACACATCCGCCTCAAATTTCATTTCAAATTAGGTTTGGTTTAGGCTTGGTAGAACCAAGCCTATGCCTTGACCTCCAAAAATTAAGGCATTGGAATGCTAGATTTTTGCCTTGCCATAATTTTTGAGGGCCTTCCCGATCGCATCACTTTATTTTAAAAAAACCCATTAGAGTTCTCACTCTACTGATTTCAAAAATGTATATTTCATAGTGATGTGATTATTTTTACTATTTTTGCATTATTTATTAGTTAAAAGTGGTACCTAAACATAAAATAGTGAGGTTCACTAAAACGTTAATAACTTTTTTGTTTTTAGGTTTCTTGGAAAATAAATAATATGAGATCAATATAGATACAATTCTTTTGAAGATAAAAAAAGAATTTTGAAAAAATATGAAATTCTCATCAAATTATTGTCCGTACACTAGAGGTTTTGAAAATGTATTTTATAGTCAATTAAAAATTAATAAAAATAAATAAATTTAATAAAAAAATAAGAAAAAATATGCTGATCAATATTTGGTGTGTTAGGTATATTTCCCTAGAAGGATTTACAAAAATTCATTTATTTACATCAAAGTATGGTGTTTGTACATGGCTATGGTATGGTCCTGAAACAAAAATTTTGAAAACATGGTTTTTAAACATTCCTACTAAAAAGCAATTTATACCATGTGGGTATTTAAATAAATTACATATTTGAAAAGTAGAGTCTGAGAACTACATTTTCTATTACTAATCTTTTTTGAGATTTAATCTCTAAGAGTCTCAAATTTAGACATCAATTGACAGGAAATTTGAAAAAAAGGGTAAACACTTCCACTTTTTGCCTAAAAGTGGGACTCAACTTCTTCCAGCCACCCTAAAGGCTCCAAAAACATCAAAAGTTAAGTTTGATGTAGAAGTGTTAGTCAGACTTAGAAACTTCCTATCAAACGTAATTGCCTATGAAGATTTTGTGTTTTTCAAACATAATTTTTTTTTATAATCTTAATTTTTAAAAGTTAATAATACATATTTTAATTTGAAAATATATATGTTAGAAATACATATATATTTTAATTTAAAAACTAGCAACAAAAATGATAAGTTAAAAAATTAGAATTTGTAAAAAATAAATTCATAATTATAATTTTTTAATAAGTTAAAAATACATGTATTGTTCAAAATAATTAAAAAAATGAAAAATAATCCTTATTCTCATTCTACATTATGGGATCCAAATGCAAAATAGATTAATTCATAGTCATATTCTAGGTGCACCAAACAGGTCCAAACCTTATTCCAGCTTTGGTTTTGAGCATTAATTAATTCCAGAATAGGTCCTTATTCTAGAATAGGCTTATTGTCGATTAGTGTTATCTTTTCTATGATTGTTCATCTCATTTATATATTCTAGCATATATTTTTTATGTGTTGCATAGTAGCGATGTTAGAGAACCCATGGAGCACATTGTTGTCAATGAATATTTATCTTCTGCTTGTGTTTTGTAATAGTTACGCTGAAGGCATTTCATATATGAAATGCATCCAGTTGGGTTAAGGTGATCCACGACTGTCTCTTGCTCCATACCATTGCAAGATGATTGAAATCATCATGTTCATTTATTTCATTCACTATTCATTGGTTATTCATATTTCATTCATTGTTCATTGGTTATCCAAAAGGTAGGACAGGTGGTAGATGATTCAAAATTTTTTTACGGTCTGATCTTTCCAACTTTGTTTTCCTTTTGTCCATTCTGCATTGCCGAACTCAAATCCCAAGGTGAAGTTAACCCTAGTTAGGACGGTTGGGTTTATGAGACACGCCTACTCGCCATGTCACAGGCCTCCATGTTGTGTCAAAGGCCTCATCTTTTCCATCTTGTACGACATGGACATCTCTTTTTTTTCCTCTTTGTGCTTTGAAAATGGTATTATTGTCAAGAGATATGCCACTTGCTTCTGCAATTTCTAGGTCTAGCTGTCATCTGAAAAATTGAAACCATGAAACCATTGATCCAAACTCTAGTTCATTAAAAACTAAAATAAAGAAAAGCTAGCAGACAAAATCAAAAGGGTTAATTTATAGCTAATTTCCAAAATGCAAACATATCTTACTAATACTAAAACAATCAACAACTCAAATTAAATCCTCACACTACTATCATTGAGCCTATTTGGCACCAATGTGCAATTTTAATCCAAAACAAGGAAACTAATCACACAAACTAAACATGATGAAAAATAAATGTAATTGACTGTAAACCCTAAAACTAACATAAATACTCATATCAAACGGGATTTTGAGGGGTGGAGGGGATGGAAATCAAACTCGTGAGCCAGAATTGCTTACCTTACCAATGGTGTTAGACATCCCTTCTGAATTGAAGACTTCCAATCCAATACTGAACATCTTGTTTCCATACATACGCGTAGGCACAAATGACTGCATTTCTCTAAGTAAACC